>JAHWXV010139153.1:0-13980 GCA_024586415.1 Phrixothrix hirtus
ACCCATCCAAGTTACTCGCTAGACAAAACGTTGCTTAACTCTAGAGATTTTTCTCAATAACTCACTTCAACGAATTTTCTCAGAGAAACCAATTAGTTCAGGTAATATAGCATTATAGGCACAAGAAATGTGGCGAGCTTAAATAAAATCGTTGTAGCCGTTTTCGAAAAAATTGCAAAAAACCTAAAAATCACAAGAATAAAGTGGCCCGTCCGGTCATTAGATGTAACGGAATTCTTACACAGAAGTTCTAAGGCGGCAGTAAGCTTGTATATAAAATTTCACTTTTCTACGACGTTTAGTTTTCGAGATATCTTGACCACATACGCGCGCGCGCGCCCTCACACGCACACACACACACACACACACACACACACACACACGCACACACACACGCAGACACGCACAAACTCACACACGCACACGCACACGCGCGTGCACGCGTGCACACACACACACACACACATATACACACACACATACACACTCACATAGACTAATTTCTAAGAACACGTTTTTCGGACTCAGTGAACCTGAAAACGTGTATTTCCGCTAAAAACTGTACATGGAAAATTTTGACCGAAAACATGACTTTCTCTATACTATATTTCATATACGTAAGAGAAAGTAAAAAGTAGTTAATACAAAAGTTATTTTTAACTATTTTTGATATTGTAGTGTCTTATCATGGTAACTTTTATAAGCATTTTCAAAATTAGCTAAACTAAATGAACGATTTTGAAATTATTTTAATTGGTAGGCAATCAAAAAGTGTGACCCAATGAGAAACAGTTTTTAAGAGTGACAGTGATCGTGCTTTCTGAGAAGTTTACATACCGCCTATTTACAAAATCTAACTTTGCCCAAGTTATTCTTTGTTGCTGAATTTGTTGTTTTTTTGCTTTTAAAGCGCTTAAAAATTCTATTATAAATGACATCAAAGGGGTTACACTTACTCAACACCGTTATCACAGTGGACAATAAGAACAATATCTTACTTGATAGGTACCAGAAACTGACTAAGTCAGTATTTTGGCTATCGCGATGACTGCCTCATACATCACATATGACTAAAGAAGTTTTGTCATATACGCCCATAAGATGTATATGATACATTTGCATGGCAGGGTACAATATCACGCCGTTGCTTGAAGGCTGTGTTCTTGGGGTTTATTGTTTCAGCGATATCTAGCTAACGTACTAAATTAGTCTATTACTTAAGGTAGTATCATGTATGATACATTGGATGGCGTAATTTTGGCTTTTTCTTTAAAAAAATCTGTAAGAGATATACCAAGGTACTTTGAAAATGTTATTTTACTCATCAAAAGATACAAAACGATAACCAAACATTAACTAAAAGAAAATTATCGATAATTTATCACAACAGATGATTTTATATGCTATTTAAACTTGTTTCGTGTGTTTAGCTACAAAACCAGAGTCCCTAACTGTTTTCTTTACCATATCAAGCTTGAAATCTGTTGCGCCTTACTATACCACCAGGTTTTCTAAGAATTTTCTTCAAAAACGGAAACAACTTGTTCTAGAACTGCACATGTTCCAACATCAGCAGTTATATTTTCCAAATCAAATATTTGGTGGATTTATTGGCATTAACTTAATTTGTTACTGTACCATTGTTAACAATAACCATAACACAAACCACCTCAACAGCTACTTTCATACAGATAAGAAATTATCTGGGGTAACTAAGTTACTGCTCATTTGGTCGGAAATTCCCTGTTTGCCTTCGTTGTATTCAATTATAACATTAGGCTAACGTTTCAAATTATTTCGATGCCAAATTTGGTCATTTAACATGCCAATTTAGTATTGCAATGTTGCCAGTCTACGTTTCTCTAGATTAGACTCGTTTTATATTAGCATTTAGGGCTTCTTAGGGAAGGAAAACTTATATACCAATCCTCTATGAGAAAAACAGCCCCTTCTTTGAATGGTTTGTCTAGTAGTGCCACACAAACAAGCGGAGAGAGATTACGGGGTCAGGAACACTTCTTCCCACCACTTTTCCTCCCCATATCACTATTCTTGACGTTAGGAAAAACCCATGTTCAAGGTCATATTCAAGGCCACCTCTAATTGCCTTTTAATTACATTGTTGAAATTGATAAACGGTTTCGCCCAACTCCACTTCTCATGACCCAACTGAAGGCCAAACTTAAACAGAACGCGTCAAAATAAATATACAGGGTGTATCAACACAAAGATACCGGACACAAATGTATATATTATAAAATGGCGTATTGAATAAAAATGTCGCAATTTGGCGGTTGCGTTGGAATTCTAGTGGGAAATCGAGGGACTTCTTTTTTTGGTGGAAATATTAGAATTTAGGGAAATCTAATTACTTTTGTCAACCATATTTGATTTTTAGAGAATTTCCTGATCCATGATGATGATATATAGATATGCGGACGAAACGTTATGAATATTATGTTTATATAGGACCACCCTGTATATTTATTGTTAAGACGGAACCACCGCGCTGTATACTATATATTGTTTACAAATAACTTATAGCCTAAGGGAAATATCTATCATATGGCTTATAGAAAACATGCAGACCCGAACGTGTTCATTTTACAAAAAATTCATGCCCTAAGGGGTCAATGTACTAGAACATATTTTCTTCCGATTTAGCATGCATTAACTTTCTAGAATCAAAGTAAACAACCACCTTTCATTCTAGCTTAGAATTTTAATTGTCTCCGGGTTAGAATGTATAAAACTCATTTTCACTTCTCACTGTTAGTCTGCAGTTGCACAACATCGCACGTAGTTTTTCACACAGTGTACTTTGAAAATTTTGAAATTAACTGTTTGCAGGTATATATTTATTCATTAGTTAAATTTACAAATTTAAACAATTTTCAATACCTTTAATTACTAATTTAATAAACCTTTGTAGACATGTAACTAAAAATATTTTTTGTTTATAGAAATGTATAATTTGAAGTAATAAGATATATCAAAATGACGAGTTCCATTTTAAAAGGTAAAAGAAATACAAATTCAAATCAGGTGAGCCAACAATCATGGTTTTAAATATATGATTAATGTTAATTGATAAAAATCTATGAATACTAATAATTCATTCTAAACTTGCAAAGATGGTACACTGTTAAGCGATCCCTCCACCTTATTGTAAAATTATGGCTGAAGACCTACGCAACCCTGAGAATGGCATTATACCCTTATACGATAATACCTGGGACAACCCAATATCGCTGATGAAGAGCCGCATGGTACCATCAAATACGAGCAGGGTAGTCTTCCGGAGTGGAAAGAATATGCTCAGCAGATTAAAACTGCTATGGCACGTGAAAAGAGTTATTTGCTTGTGGAAACCACATTATCATCAAATGCTAGTGGATCCATATTGAGCCATTAGATAAGTTTAGATCAATATAAAATTTTAAAATACTATGTTGCCAAGGCGTTCATTTTTCAACAGAAACATTTAAACTGTTCATTATTCACTAAATGCATGTTCTTCATATGCTACAAGTGACGGGCAATTTCGCAATAGCAGCATATTTCATTTAGAACCATCAAATTCATGGGAATTATTGATATAAATTTTTGCCTAAAATTTCAGAACGAAGTAATGTCAAATTATGGATTAATTTTAACATTATAGAGTATTTATTAAAAATTGATGATTTTCTCCTTAACAAGTTGAGCATAGTAGAAAAATACAAGTGCAATGTTGAGAAGTTTAGAAATAGCGTCGTTGATGCGAATACGGATTGTATCAATTATGTAATAAATGTCATATATTTTATTTCGAAGCTTTTTTGAAACAAATTTTCGCAGGACGTTATGATAACGGAAATAGTGAATAAATTCCACAAATTTGTTATTTATGAAATTTATCGGCAGTCACATAAAAGCGATAGATATTAGAATAGGTAAAAAATTGTTATATAAGCACAAAATAAATTATAAAGATAAAAAAAAGTATAACTTATTAAAATGTTAGTTTTCAGTATGAGTCCGGGAATTTCAATCTATATTATTACATGTCTCAAATCATTTCATGTTAGACTCAGTTTTAATTTTGAATTGAATGTAAGCCTTTGCGGAATCATGAAAATGTGAAATTGATGTGCAAGGATTCAAACCGTCGAAAAGGAGCTAGCCGCTTATAATGTTCAATATCGCATTACATCTTCAAACCGCCTTATCCAACGTCCAATTGGAAACTGAATTCAAAGAACAGGCGAAAAACTTTGATTTAGTTGAAGGATTTAACCCGCAACCACCATACTAAGAAACCTTCAGTCTTTAGTCCGACATGGGAATATTATTTACATTAAAGGACGCGAGAAAGCGAACTATATATTGAAAATTATTCCTCAACCGATTGTTGAACTTGACGAATGGACAGCATTAACTACAGCTGAGCCAGTACGCATGAATTATTCGAAATCACCCACTACTTGTGCCTTATCGAATGTTTGTTATTTATATGATGAATGTGTGATTTATAAAAATAATAACTATATAATTATAATTGCAATTCTTTAATCTTTCGTACATCCCTTATGATACAAATATAACCAATAAATAAAAAGTAACCTATAATGCCTTGTGACGACGAACGAGTAAATAATCTAGTAGGATCGCATATATTGTACATCCCACATGTTGCTTGTCTCATAAATGCGCATGTCGCACGTTTCATATGCATATATCGCACGTCGAACGTGCGCATGTCACGCGTCTCGCACATGCACTTGTCGCACGTCTCGTACATGTGTACATGTTGCACGTCTTACACGTGGGTATGTTACACGTCATATATTCTGATCTCGAACATGCACATGACTCACACGGAACCCGAATTCATGAATATTTTCGTGACTGCGGCATTTACTACAACTATAAAAAACGCAGATGTTCCTGAAATGAAATATTTCCACTAAAAAATAAATCCAAAAAGTCCCTAGATTTCCCACTAAAATTCCAATAAGGCCGCTAAATTTAGCCATTTTGATTTAATCCGACATTTTCTAATATATATTTTTTTATGTTGATATAATCTACATTTATTTTGATTCTATTGCGGTTAACCATAAAGTAAAAAACTCATCTTTGCCATAATAAGAAATTATACATGACGAATCTTTTTTTTCCAAAAAAAAAACACATTTAGTTATTACCCAGACTAGCTGCGTGGAAGAATCAATGAGTTTTTGCGCTCAACACCGGCTTTGAAAAATAATTTGGTTTGCATTTGTTATAAATTTAAAAGCAGACAAAATATATTGAAATAATGGTTCGTTCAATAACTATTGTAACAAATATATAAACATTATTTAGATTGCAAAAAAAGGGGCTATTTATATCAAGTAAATACATATGGTTATTAAACCTTAACGTAATATGAGCTATTTAGCTATTTTGTTTTGATTCCCTTAACATTACTTATATCGAGTAAATACATATGCTTATTAAACTTTAACGTAATATGAGCCTTATAATACGGAACATGCGTATCAAAACTAAAATTTCTAGTTTAAAGCACTTACCTGGCTAACAGAGCTATGAAAGTCAATCAATCGCTGCATGTGAAATCAACCGGACATTTCAGTGTCGGAAATGATAATTTAAGAAATCGCACCTAGCAGACCACGCTTGTTTTACAAATTTAGGCGCTCAGGGACCTCATCCGTTAATATTACTTGCTAAAGAATTTATACGGAGACCTATAAAAAATCATCTGCTAGAGATGTGAAATGTAGAAAATTATAAGGGCGAAAGCTATTCAACATGTACGGACTTTTGTAGGTCATCAATAAATCTACAAATCCTAGATACTCATTTTTTTCAAAATATTGTAGAAACGGGTTACAATATGTCATATGTTTTAGCAATTTATGAAAAGGAATGAATTAGCTCTCTCAAATTAATCAATCACCATTAATAACCACAACACAAGAATACACTACAACCAAGATGCCACAAACAACGTCAATCTACGCGCAAGTATGTTGCATAGAATAAAACTGCGAAGAGGGGCACACTTTTATGAACATAGAATAAACATTAATTACACCTTCTATAAAATTTTATAGTTTTATAAATATGTAACAACAAATTCTCTCTGACTAATGAATATTGAATTTCACACCACTAACCGAGATCTTCATCCATTCGTGTTGGAATCGATATCGGAAAAAATACAAAGAAGAAGAAGAAGAAGAAATCAATTAATCCACTCAACCATACGGTGCTTCATGAAAATTTAGACGATCCAACGTAAACAGAGAAAAGCGTATACAGGTCATATACGATTTAATTATTACGTAACGGTTTGTAATACAAAACCAAGCATGAACTTCAAAAGTTCTAAAACTAATAAAATAAATAAAAACCTAAATACGTCCAACTCGTCATTCCTCAGAGAACTATAGTTCCGAAAAGGCAAAATGCTTGCTAAAAAATCTTAATGAAACGTCAAACACCTACAGAAAAATCAAAATGATTTAATTTAAATCGATAGATCAGGTTTCTGCAAAGTAAAAGACTCGTGCAGCAATATAAAACTGTCAAAATAGGTATGTTGAGCACCAGGTGAGGAAAACCAATGAAGAAAGAACTAAATAGCGCCTAAAGGGTCAATATAAAAATATAGTCTGAGCTTAAATTCAGTAAAAAGGATGAAACTAGGACAAGATAATTAGATAGCAAAAGAAATCAGTCCAAGTAAGTTTGGAAACCATAAACATAGCTGAAATAGCTAAAAGAAATATAAATCCTATCTAATGAAAGAAGACAACTAAAGTTCTGTATAAGCACATAAATATGCTTTTTGAATACAAAAAGCGCATCCTCCAAACCCTTAACCCTCTGTTACTCAGGCACGGTGTAGCAGACAAGTTGTAAACGAAGTTACGCGTACTATTAAAAGTATGTTCATATACCTTTCAACTACATTACCAGACAGTATCCCACCCAGGGAGAACTATGAAGGTAGTGTTATATACCAATAACGGTATAGCGCACCGCGTGTGAGAGTAGGTACCTTATTTTTATATGAAGCTTTTAAATTAAAATTGATAAATTTTTACTTGCTTCTTATAGTTTCTTGCGTTGAAATTTTAAATAATTTGTTTCTTTTCATTCACAATCGTATACCAATACTCACGAGCGTGCAGGTAGGGACTCAAGGGTTACAGAACACGAAAAAGTCAGTCTTTTATTTTACATAATCATTTTTTTGCATAAATACGTATTTAAAGGCTACCTATACATCTACTGCATAAATATATTAAATAGCGATAAGGACGGTAATATAGAAAAGGTCTTAAAAGGTAAAATTACTTCAGCAAATAGTAGGAAAGACTCGGTCTTGTAGACCGTGCGCGAGTACTTAAGGGCTACATATTGTAGCGAGTACTCGAAGGTAAAGTAGTAACGGAAATATATTTACAACTCTATCTTTCGTTAGTGATCATCTAAAGCAGTCAAATAGCGTTTAATCCGGGTAATAGTATTTCACCTCACTTAATCAGGATTAAACGTAGTACCATTAGCATTAAGATCTTTAATATGAAATATCTCTACGTTTTCATTTTCTAAAAAAGTAAAATGGTAAGCTAGAGGACTACTGATTTCAGATAGCTTGCATGGGATGAATTTAAGGGCCAATTTTTGTCAAACATTCTTAGAAGTCTCATAATTTCGTTAAGGACGTTTTTTTAAATCCGAACAAGTTACGCCTTTGACCACAAGAACAGGCAGTGAGCGTTCTCAAATACGGACTTCGATAAAAGGACAAGAATCTTTGAGTTTAGACAAAGAAAGAACACATAGGAGTTGTACTAAAACGTTTAGGTCCTGTAGCTAGGAATACAATTCATATAAATTAATTTCCATTGGAATTGATGTACGAGAACTAACCCGTTTCAAGCCCCAGCTTTGTTTTCTTGATGCCTTTTGCAATAGGAGCGATAGTATTTTTCACCATTTCCACAAACATAACTAAAAGCCTCACAAGGCTGGGCGCATATGTCAAATCTATGTCCCAACTATTGACACGATTTCCATGTGGAGATGTATATTGCGCTATTTTTCCTAATTCATTGCAAATAGATGCAGAGTAACGATTCTACAAAGTAACTGCGTTCTTTAGAGTCATGAATTTATATTTCAGATTAAGTTCTGCGGCCAAAGAACTGATGGAGGAATTTTTGAATTTACTATTTTCACCTTCGTCGCCTCTAACCATTTACAAAGGGTCATCAGACGATAAATGGAAATATGGAAGTACGTTTTTGAAAATCAACCTCAGTTTACGATTTTCTTGCAATTTATCAGTTAATCGATTAAAAAGATTAATCATTACAGAGATAAAAGCTACCGGTTGTTCATGGGCACCATGTAAATGAGAGCGAATGATACTCATTAACTCATTACAAAAATCATCAAGTAGGAAGTCTTCTTTGAATTTAAACACTAAGTCTTTCCAACTGTTGAGGAAAGGCCTAACCGCCCGATACGAAATCGTCCTCCGATCGGTAAATAACTATGTGATTGGCAAATAATTGTTCATCCAAAACATTTCTAGACGACTATAATTCGAAACAGCATTGAAGGAAACCAATACTGACCTGTCGTCGATTTTCCTCAAAATTGCAAATTCCATTGATGAACCGAAATAGGATAGGGCTACTATCGATTTATCGGAGGGTTGGAAGAAGCAATTTCCCTCTTTTCAATTGCTTTTGACTCACCATCAACAAGAAGCTACATTAGTTAAATCTTAAAAATTCCCTATTATGTCCGTTTAGTTCTGTTAATTCAAGACACTTCAATTTAAAAACAACCGTTTCCGGCACAGCAGTTATTACGAGTCCTAACTTCCCGATTCGCTTTAATAAACGATCAATCAAGCCAATAATCTCAAAAAAGCACTTTTCCCAGAAGATTTTAAATATGATAGAATTAATAGAGTTAGTTCTGAAAAATTTCCTTGAATAACTTCAATTATTTCCTCTACCTATATATCAACTCAAGATAAGTAGTCATTATTTGAAGATTCGCTGACCCTATGTTTAACTGTGCGCGCAAACGTTGCCTTTCGGGATCTGCGGTAAAAGAACTATCTTTAATTCCTCGACGTTTCAGTTCGTACTCTAATTAATCACTGCATAATGCACTTAAATGTAGCGGTAAGATGATTTCTAATAAATCAGAATCCTATTTTTAAAATATTGAAGACGAAAAGATGTGGTAGTAACCTGACAATGTATTAACTAAGTGACTCGGCACCAAACTTTTTGAACAACTCCCGTACAATATTACGTTAAAGCTATACAAAATGTACAAATAGGTTACAATAAGTAAATTAAAAATTATTAACTTAAAGAACTGAAGCATCTTCAGGTACCAGCATAAGGCAAATTGCAGTTACACTTAACTCAACGCAAGCCACCGTTTGAAGGATATCATATAAATATCCAATGTACACAGACCATCTTCAATGGATATAGGACAATTTGTCAAATAATTTCCCTCGCACAGGGGAGTTTTGTCGATGGATGCAAGGTAAAATAACAGAAAATCGATTGCTTTTTGCGCAGATCCTCTTTACAGATGAAGCTAATTTTGCGCGAGATAAGATCACAAATTTCCATAGCATTCACATTTGGGAATATAAAAATCCACATGCAATAGCAGAAGCTAATCATCAGCATCAATTTTCCTTAAACGTGTGGGCGGGGATTATTGGCGATCACTTGATTGGACCATACCTTCTACCAAAGAGACTCAATGGAGAAGCCTACCCTTATTTTCTCGACGAAGAATTGCCATAGCTTTGGAAGATATCCTGCTGAATTTGCGGACACAAATGTACTTTTTGCATAATGGCGCTCCAGCTCATTTCAGTTTAGTAGCTCGTCAGTATTTGGACCTGTGTATTTTAATTGATGGTCCTCTAGATCGCCAGATTTAAATCCAGAAGGTTTCTTTCTATGGGATCACCTAAAATCTTTAGTTTACTTAACATCAATTGACAAAATCGATGAATTAAGAGATTGCATAGTCGCATCTTGTGCAAAAATCCCTAATTCTCCCGGAATTCTTGCACGTGTGCGTCAATTAATGTGCCAGCATGTATGACAGTTGGCAGTCACAACTTAGAACAGTTACTATGAGCTATTTTCGTTTTAAGTTATTGTTTTTATAAAAAAACCTTAATTTCTTTTTAAATACTCCGTAACTTCAAGACTATGCATTTCCAAATACATGTTGATATGAACTTTTTTCTTATTTCAGTGTCTGGAATACTATGGTCAAATTTTTCCAACATAATATTAATCACCCTGTATATATTTATACAATTATTAATTTAATAACAAGTCTAAACACAAAATACGTATCTGCAACAGATACGAAGCATAAAAAATGGTAAAAGTGGTAGTGGTTTAACATAATGTATGAATTTTCACAGGATATAAAGCAATATAAAAATAAGTGGGCACTAATTTCTTCTTAAATAATATAGTAGCAAATTACAATACTTCGTAACCTTTAACTATACTCAGTGACGTGGCAATTGCAACATCAAGAAGGCGTAGGAATTTTTTGACCAAATTTGGTAGACATTTTTAGCTATCAAAAGGCAGCAATTGATTAAAATTTCACTATTATGGATCTGAATTGCTAGCAAATGAACCTTATAATTTCTGCTTTAAGATTTGGTTGCAGATTTCTCGTGTATTCCTTTGAGAAAATACATACTATCAATTAGTTTTGCAATCATCTGGATGTTTTGAATGTAACTCAATTAGAAAAAATTATTAGCTTGCACTATTTGTTAGTTTATAATAAAAACACCTTTATATAGTTTGTGAACTATTTTACGAGAACGCATGAATATATGTCTTAAAGCTACAATATGTTAAGTAGAATGAGGCTTCTCCCAATAAATCTTGCAAAAATTCATTCTATAATTCCCATATATCACGTGGCTTCTTTGAATTCTGGCTATCTTAGTTGTAGTAATTATGTTTATTAGGAATAATGCGTAACTTGTTTTATAATCCAATGCATAATTTGTATTATTTAAGCGTAAGTATTTCAATCTCTTGGTTGTCACCTAAAAAATGCATTTCCTTTCAGATAAATTAACCTTCATTATAATTTCCTTTTGTTTAAAATTTGTAGTTTAAATTGCTTATTGATTTATACTAACTAATAACAATGCCTGTAGCATAATTTCTAAGAAGTCAAGCAATAAGGTGACACGTTTTATGCCGATAAGGGTAGGATAAACAGGAAACAATGTGCTATGACAAATTTTACAGTATAATGTGTATCTTTGCCTTCCGCTTTCTCATTTAATCCATATTCGTAGTATGCATGGTTTTTGAATTTCAGATGGTGAATCAGCATACAAAAGGTTGTAGGGATTTGTGTTTTTAATACGAAATCAATTTTAATTTTATAAGGTTTTTTTGAACAGAAAATGTGAATTTTTCAGGTCTTCTTTTGAATTTTTACTGACGCATTTAGTGCCTGTTATAACCCTAACAACGCGCTTATGTCCAAATTAATTTTCAATTAATTGAAACTTTAATGTTGTATTCTCAGTGATGCTGCGTTAAACATTATTGTACGGCGTTAATGATATTATATTAAGAATGCTTCAAAATGTTTTGTCAATTCTTGCTACTAGAAATTATTATAAGTTATCTGTCTGCCAGATTCCTTTTGCAGAAGGTAATGACTGTTTTCTATTCTACTACAGTAATCTCAAATTTAACACATAAAACACATACCATCCTCCCAGTGGAACTTTTGATTTCGTATACATTGCAATCGTAAATTTTATTTGCATGTATTTCAAATGAGCACCTATTTTTGATCTAGATACTTTGTAATGTGGAATTATTAAGTTCCCCACCTATTTCACATAATAAAATATGATCAAAACATCACTGGTATTTTAATATTGCTTCTTCAAAATAATTATTCTTTTTTCTCATTAACATCTAATTATGGATTTGAAGTTAACATTTTAAGGAAGTAGAAATTAAGCCCGAAGCTAAAAGCTAAAAACAAACGCTTTGCATGTACCTTAATTTAATTTTTAGGCGAGAAGTTTGGAAAGAGAGACATTTAAATTACAAATAATTAGTTTAAACGAGCACGTTGTCGTTGTAATTTAATCAAAGCTATTGTTTCAAGATGCAAAAGCTATTAAAAGTTTTATGTTGATTATTAGTTACTGCAGTTCTTCTTGATTTTGCACTTTAGTACAATTTAGCTATTTATTAACTGTTTCATTTTAGAATATTTTAATGAATATATTACTTTATGTAGCGTGTAGCGTGTAGCGTGTATATTGCCTTATTAATGTTTGTATAGGTCTTATATTAACATTGCGCTAATTATAAAATAATATTTTCTCATGCACTATTTAAAATATTTGCAATCATTTGCAGATGATTTTAATAAAATACATAAACTGTCGCAAAGGCGTATTTATTATTGTGGAGAAAACTACACAGTTAAAATTAAATAAGCAATTAAATCAACAGTTTTTGAAAGGAACGTTACAGACATTTGTATGTGTAAGACAATTTCACTCCTAAGTAAAGGTGTCATTTAAAATTGATAAAAGCGCAGTTTCCTGATGGATAAATTGAAACTAGCAGGTTTGCATCTAGTTAAACTTTTACTTAACTTCTCTATAGCACGGCACCTATCTCCACAACGTCACAAATTTTGTAATAAAAATCTCAATTACTCATATATACAAAGTGCAATTAATAATACAAACCTACCGGAAAATACGAAAAAATTAAAAACTCTATTCTAATAAGCCATTATAAACGTATACTTTTAAATTTAATGTAATATTCATTTTTTCATAATTAGCTATTAAATATTGACATTCTAAGAAATCTAGTTTCAGGCTATCTTTTATATTTTTCATTCTCAGCTTCGCTGTCACGTTTTTATCAGCAAGTTTATTCTCGGGAAATTTTTGAGCAACCCAGTTTATTTAATAAAATAAAGCTTTGATAAAATTCATTAATTCACTAAGTGAACAACATTTTATCAAATTTAATCTATTTTAAAACAGCCTCTCTTACAAATTTTGTTACTAATCAGTTGAGGTGCTTTTGCATGATTTTGGTAAATTCTTTACACGTTGTGGATAACTAAAATATAAATTTTAAAGCTAATTTTACAACTTAAAAAGTTAATCCTCCCTTGCAGCTCTTAGATGCAGACATAACTATTCTCTTATATTTACGAAATTAAATTGTATACTTTTGGCAGTAGAATAATTAATTGAAAATTAGATACTTTAGGATAAATACCGTTTAATGAAATAAATTAGTAAAAGAAACATGTATGGCTTCCAGTATAAAATTTTAATGAATGAAAAGGTTGAAATTAAGAAATTTTAACGTTAAACTTTTTCATTCATTAAAAACATGTATGGCTTCTAGTTTGAAGTTTTAATGAATGAAAAAGTTGAAATTAAGAAATTATTACGTCCCGGGGTTGCGTTTTATTAAAATCCCAAATATTACTATCAATTAAGATCGTGGTCACAAAGGGGGACGGACCTTGATTAACACATATCCCCTGAAATACAAGGTATTAACATGTGTTTCTTTTACTAGCTAATTTCATTAAACGACATTTATCCTAAAGTTTTAATGTTCAGTTAATATCTCTTATATTTACAAAGATATTTGATATACAAGAAAATGACACCTTTCGATTTTTTTTAAATAACTTCTGATGTGTTCAACATTTTGAATTTTTTCAAACGGTTTTGAAATCAGAAATTAAGTTGCAAAATATTGTCCATTTAACCAAATCTCTATCTTCAATAATGAGAAAGTTACACATGCAATCACACTCAATCTGGGACACACGGTATATATATATATATATATATATATATATATATATATATATATA
>JAHWXV010139205.1:0-11772 GCA_024586415.1 Phrixothrix hirtus
ATCTATAATAAGTTTTAGTAAGTTACTGACGCAGCCAAGCAAGCCGTCCTGGACCCTCTCCGACTATTGAGCTAAACTCGAGGTATATGTTAAACTAGTTTAGCCCCAGCTGAGCACCTTACATAGTTAAGGCGCGATCAAGGTGCAAAAGAAGTTTATGGATTATTTAAGAAATTTGATTAAGATGCTGTTGGATTGTTAGTTAGTGGTACATTTATGTTGTCTATGTTTATTATGTTATTGTAGAGTGAATTAGACTGAGGAATAAAGCTATTTATGATTCTGATAAGTTATTTAGTTTGTAATTGTTGGTTTTGAATATAAGTTTAAGACTTTTATTGTTGATTATTTGTATATTGTGGTTGTTTTCAATTAAATGTTTTGTTAGGGCTCATGATCTCGTGAGTTTTCTTTTGTTTGCTTGGTCGGATTGTTCTTTGAATCTAATGGATAGGTTTCTATCAGTTCTGCCGATGTAAATGGAGTTGGTATTGTTGCCTGTGCAAGTGTTACATTCTATTATATATGCGCCGCTGCTTTCTAGCGTATCTGTAGTTTCTGTGTTTATTATGTTAAATATGTTAGGTTGGTTTGTGAAGTAGATTTTGATGTAGTTAGTATTGAAGATATTGGCTATTTGGTATGAGATTGGGCCGAAGAAAGGTAAAGGTAAAGGTATGTTTTCATTAATTGGTTCTAGATCGGTATTGAATTTGTTGTAAAGTTTGTTAAATTTTTATTATATAATTTTTCTATTGTTTTATTGGTACTTCGTTACTTTGTGCGATTTGAAAGATTATGCTTTTTTCTTTTTGGAAATGTAGTTTGTCTTGAGGGATGGTGAATAATCTGTGGAGGTAACTATTGTATGCTGTGATTTTATTTTGGATCGGTGTGTATGATGCCCAATTTATGGCATGATCAGTTGTTGCGGGCTTCCTATATTGGAAAATTTGAATTTGTTGTTGATTATTGATATCGTCAAATCTAAAAAGTTGATGGAATTATTAATAGCTATTTTGTGAGTAAAAATGGTGCTAGGATGAAGGTTGTTAAGAACTGTTATGAAAGATTGTAGGTCTGCATGTGAACAAGGCAATTATGTCGTCAACAAAACAGTAGTAAAATATAATATGATTTTGATATTTTGGGTGTTTTGTAAGTGTGTTAATTTCTAGGTTATTTAAAAAGGTGGCAGCGAGGATGCTGGATGTTGGTGCACCTATGCTTAGACCTTTTTGGTTACTGTATATGTTATTGTTGAATTCAAAAGAATTTCTGATCTAGGCAAAGTTTTAAGAGGTCATAAATGTATTGTGTTTCGTTAGTTCAGAATTGAAAAGTAATTGTTCGGTTCATTTTATGGTTTCATTGACTGGTATTGAGATGTGAAGGTCTTTGATGTCAAAAGATACTAAAAAACTATTGGTTGGTATTATTATGTGTGATATTTTGTTAATTATGTCTGTTGTGTATTGTATTGAAAGTTTTTTAATATGAATATGTGTTTTATATAATTTCGTGAGAGTTTTGCTAATGAAGGAGATGTAGTTTTGACTGGAGTATTTGTGTAGGATACTAGCGGTCTAAGAGGGATGTTGGTTAAATCTGTTGATTGACTAGATTTGTGAATTCTGCGTAAGAATCTTATTTTGGGAGTTTTAGGGTTTGTATGTATGAGTTTATGGGGATTCTGTTTGAATTTAATGATGGTGTCTTTATGTATGTTTATGAGTTTTCTTAGTTTCGTGTATATGGTTACGGTGAGGTTATTATTGAGTTTTAAGAAGTTATTGTCGTTTAAGAAGTGAATGCCCTTTTCAGCATATTGTGTTTTATTGAGTATTACCGAACAATTGCCTTTGTCTGCTTTAGTTATTATCATTTTTGATCTGTTTAATTTTGTTTATTTCTTGGTGTAGATTATTATTTATTGTTGTATCTTGTGTATTTGAGGTTGATTTTTTAGTTGTGTAATGACTTGTTAAGATTTTAGTAGCTTTATTCCTCGCTATTTCTGTATGTTATTGTGATGTATTATGTGTTCTGTATGTATAGTTAGTTATTCTAATTGATTTTTTGTAATGTTTGGTTTTTTAGGTGATGGTATGTATTTAAGTCCTGTATCTATGATTTTGAGTTGTTCGGATATAAACGTGGAATTTGAGAGATTTAAAGTTCTTGGATGAAATGTATGTGTGTTTCATATTTGTTGTTATGATTGTTAGTGTTGAGTTGTTTAGTTTTAATTTTAAGTATGTAGTTTGTTGAACAGTTTTTTGTTTTCTCTGTTTGTGTATCCTCTGCGTGAGGTTGTGTGTATTTATTTGTATTATGTCCTAAATTATGTGGCGAGTGTTATGTGGGATAATAGATTGTAGGTTATATGTGGAGATGTTTAGATGGTTTAACTTACGGTACCAATGTCGTCTTTCGCATCTTAACCATTCCTTGGTGGCCTTATCTATTGCTATTTTAGAGCTATGGTTGTTGATGTTGGTTTTGGGTTTCATGAAATTGGATGTTAGGTTTAAGTTGATACATTGAGTGTTAAACCATATATTTAGGTTGTATTTGGTAATGTTTGCTTTGAGTTTCTTATATTTCTGGATCTTTTTGGCTAGACAGGCTTCAATATCCACTGGGGTAAATTATCACGAAGGTTTGGTACAAATAAAAAAATCTAGATGTTGGTTATTTATTTTATTTTATAAGTCTGTCCCCAAGAGTTACAGTTGCAGTTTTTGTTTTGAACCAACAACTACAAATCAAATAACTTATCAGAATCATTTTATACTAATAAATACAAACAATTGCAAAATAAATGTAATATCAACCACATAAATAGCTTTATTCCTGAGTATAATTCGTTCTACAATAACATAATAAACATAGGTAACATAAATACACCACTAAATAACAATCCAACAGCATCTCAATCAAATTTCTTAAATAGTCCATAAACTTCTTTCGCAACTTGATCGCGCCTTAACTATTAAACTAAGTTTAGTTGTTTTTTAAAGGTTTTTTAACTTTTTAACTTTTAATTCTTAATTTTAATTATAATCTCAATAAACATTTTTTATATACTAATATTTACCATAACATTTTACACATTTTATACATTAACATGTATATTTATTATTTAATTTACTTTAATACAAATTTATAATAATTATTTAGTATGTACCCTGTATAATTCAGCTTTTTAACTCACTCAAAACTATCAATTCTCAATTTTCATTTTATTCACTGACTAACCCTAATCGAGTACAACAACAAAATATAAGTAAGTTAATTAATTAACCTAAACAAGAACATTAAATATTATATAACCATATACATCTAACCAATAATATTGATATTGATTCCGCAACCCTGAAAATGACTGGTTAATCCAGTCGAAAGCGCTCAGTTAAAAAAACTGTAATTTTAACGCTTCGGGACAGACTTATAAAATAAAATAAAGAACCAACATCTATATTATTTTATTTGCACCAAACCTTCATGATAATTCACCCCTATGGATACGGATCTAAATCACATAACTTCTGTTTAATGTTAAAAAGGGGTAACACAGTAAATTACATTAATCTTCATTGTAGTTTTTGAATAATTTAAATAAAAGCATTCACTTGGTTACCTAAGATAATGGTAAGCAAGCAGTTTATTTAAATAGGATATATGACCGCTTACCAAACTCGAAATCAACAAGCATTTATGAGGGTTAGGGAAGGTCTAGCCATAAAAACTGAACAAGCGTTCATTTATCTGACACTGAGGTTTCTTTTCAACACTATTATATTTATAAAACTTGAAATATACCTAATTATTCTAATTATCTCTTAAGGATTAGTAAATAAATTTTAGTTCGTAATTCTCTTGTCAATTCATAAACTGCAAAAATTGCATATCTATTTGTAATAAAACTCATTTGTATGAAGGTCTACTATTTATTGCGAATTCTTGTAAATCCTCCCCAACAAGAAGTATTCACCCAAAACATTAAATCGCATTCAAAAATAGAGAACCTACACAAGATATTTAAATAACAATGGACTTTCGAGTGCATTGTAAAAACTACTTGGGGTTCGTCACAGTAGATGATTCTTTAAGGGTATCGATAGCAATCGCCTCTCAATTTATTTATTCTACTCCTAAACATCGTAAAGAGCAGACTATTAAATTAATTAGCACATTATTGTAAAACAACGCCACCTTATAAAGGTAACGTTACCAGACGAAGAGCGATGTCCATTTCTAATGTTGAACAAATTATTTTGGTTTTTGGTGTAAGTATAATATTCATGATATAGGATCGTCATTCAGTACCTGAAGGGATAAACTATTGTAGTTTTATAATGATTTAACTATTTTTGGCTATAATTTTTTTCAATATACACGCACTTGAACCCATCGCTCTACTAGGTCTCCTATTCCAGCAGCAAAAACTGTTTGCTCTGATGTCTTCATTTTATTCAAATAAATAGCATTGCTTGAATCCTTTGCACACATGAAATTTGCTTGCTTTGTGCATGTCAATAAGTTGTTTTGGAATCAATTTTTGGAATTATTTATAGTTGTTCAGTTTACCACGAATAATCGAATGAATTGTCCCAATACTAACATTTGTTTCAGCTGAAACTCGCTCACCACCTTGAATAAGTTTCTCAATACGGCCTTCCAGAATTGGGGCTAAAATCTGTGTTAGACGTTCTAAATGGTGTTCATTAGCGACACATTTAAAATAATCAAATCACTTTAAACATTTTAACCATTAAAAAAATGCTGTAATCAGTCGAAAACCCTTTCGGGTGTTTTAATTAAAAATATTAAATAAATATATTAGTGAAAATTTCACAAGTGTTGCTTTATTTCCTTTAATCTAATAAAAATGTTCCACCAAGTACCGAGCACCGTATCGATTAATACACTTTGAGTATACTCGCAGTTCATGTAACTTTTAGCCCGAGTTGATTTCAGATGGCATCCGTTGAAAGCAAAGATGTTATTAATGAACTCTGTTTTCCCAAAGTGCATTTTTCAAAAGAACTTGCCATGATAAAGCGATTTTATAGAAGTTATATACAGAAAAACTAATTTATTTCGATAACTACTTTGCGATGATAAATTGTTTCTTCAATGCAATCGTTTTTCTTTTTAGATATTGAATAACCCTCATATAACTAGTTTTATTCTACCTTACGAACGAATCGACCGACTTCGATTTGTCGTACAAGGAAGGAGATCATTTGTACCCCTTTATCAAATATCAAAAGGTAGGAGTACAATTTGAGATTTCAAAGTTAGACGGGGGAAGGGCAAAAACTATTTCAACCTAGTTTAAAATTTACTTCGCGTTATCTAAATTAACGTGGTTTTGCTAAAAATTGAATCTACTCTGGATTCACAATTATTCTGGATGAGATGTTTTGAAATAAACGTCCTACATAATTAAATTTTATAGAAAACTATAGAGAAACATTCTATCCCGGCTGGGGATTGAACCTAGGCCCATTAATATAGTTTTCACCCACTGCACCACCAGTAGTCCATACTAAATCTACTACTACTACTATAAATCATGCCATTCCCTTAGCGGAGTAGGCAAAACCCAATAACGAGCCTCCACCTTCTCAACCACTCCACACGCCCATGAACCAACTCCCTCTCACCTATATCACTACCACCACCCTTCACCGCAACTCCCAGCACTATACAGTATCAATACCATCCCACTATTACCCACAAATCCTACTATCTCTACTATCACCCATTCACTACTTTTCTCCATTCCTTTCTGTCCTTACACACTTCTATTGCTTCCATTAAATTCATACAACTTTCTTGGCAAGCTCTCCTATTCTTTAATCTTTTTCCACTCTTTCCTTTTACAATTTCTTCAATCATATTCTGCTACTTCTTTCTCGGTCTACCCCTACCTAGTTTCCCATTCATATCTGCCTCATAAATTCTCTTTGTTAATCGTTCATTACTCATTCGTTCCACATGTCCAAGCCATATTAACGCACTTCTTTCGTGTAGTTTAGCAGTGTTTCCTTCACCTAGCACGTCTCCATCACCCATTCATTCCTTACTCTGTCACGTCTCGTTTTGCCACATGCAGCTCTTAGGCACCTCATAATTACAGGGTTTATTTTACTAATATGCTTCTTCTGACATACCCAAGTCTCACTGCCATATAAAACAGTTGGAACAAATACTAAATGCTTCTAGCAAATAAATCTGCGTAAATCGCCAACTAATACTAATTTTTCTGTATTTAATAATATTAATTTAATGTCTATGGTTGATAAAGTATTAAACACGTAAATGTACAATTTAACTTATTCGTTCGTATTCATGTCTCATTTACATGTACTATATACATATGTATAGTTGTACGTACATATATACACATTTATTTTTATATCACCTAATTTCCTTTATTTCACAAAATTCTCAACTCTTTTTTCGGCATACATTCGCGCTTTGCAAATTAAGTTGTTAAATTTGACATCTTAAAATCTATGAAAAAGGTAAGTAGGAAAGTGAACTGCCGTCAAAAATAATAAGTTAATAAATGTAATATCTATTAAAGACCAGAAAAATAAGAAACTTAAGCACCTACTTCTGAATGTCTAATTTTCTGTAATATATTATAATTAAATATCATAAAAGTATTGTATTACGGAAGCAGGTGATGCGATTATGCGTAACAAAGTGCTGTCTGTGGTTGATTATTATGCATGAGAATGTCAGCCTTAACAGGGAAATTTCAGTTCTTGATTTCCTGGATCAGAAAGAGTGCTTCACTGGGTGGTATTTAATCAACGATGCGTGTTTGTGTGAGTGCTGTAAACCCATGCAACAGATGCTGGTTATAAGTAAAAGAGTCATAATTGCGACGGAAAATTTCATTACATGAGTAATATCGACCTTGAAGAATTACTTCGTTATAATAGATTCAGCCTCCTTTTATTTAATAATACATCGCCTTAAAATGCATAGGCATTAAATTAAACGACTATAATTTATTTAGTAAATTGATTAACCAGCAGCATTAACTCTCCCAAAATATTGGGTAATTATGGAGGACCATTAAAATGTATGGAAAAAGTATCCAAGAACTTAATTAATTAAATTTACATTCTATAGAACGTTTTATGGTTGTCTTACTACAGGCTTTACAGAAAACAAGTTGGTTAAATCTGCAAAAATAATTTAAAACCAAAGCAGAGGGTGTAAATATCGGTAACGTCAGACATAATGTGGTACTATCAGTAATAACTTAGAAATTGATTTTTGATGCCAGAAATACTACATAGTGTTGACAATGGTTTTGATACTGTTTGATAGCAGCTTAGAAAACAGATCTTCAACGACATAACTACCGAATATACCAATATAACTGAAAACTTGAATTTATATTTACCTATCTGAGCATCGCAATGTATGTTTCTGAATGTGGCAACACTGCAAATAATTATTTACAAATTTGAGGTTAGTTTAATGTTTCAATTGCTTGCGAATAAGTTGCACCTTATTTGAAGTCAATACCGCGTTTCAGTAAGTTGTGAGAATTTTTTGCAAAGTTAAGTTCGGCTTAAAATGGAAGTAACGCGAGAACATTTTCGTGCCACGATTTTGTATGATTTTCGTTCGGATTTAACTTTTAATGAACCATTCGCTCGTTTGCAAAATGCATTTCCGGGAGAAGCTCCAAGTCGGACGACCGTGTTTAATTGATATAAAGATTTCCAACGGGGGGAGGATGAAAATCGCGAAGGTTGTCCGATTACCGCAACGACTTCAAATCACATTGATGCTGTTCGTCTCATGATTGAAGAAGATCACCGGGTAACCTATAATAAAATTCGTGCATCCCTTGACATTGGAATGACTGCAATTCAAAAATTCTTCACACACATTTAAGTGTGAAAAAAGTGTGTTGACACTGGATACCACATCGTTTAATAGATGAGCAAAAAAAAGCGAGGGTCGACTGGTGCCTAGAAAACCTAAGACCCTATCAAGAAGGTACGTCTAAGGCAGTTTACAATATCATTACAGGCGAGGAAACCTGAATCTACTGCTATGATCCATTAACTAAGCAGCAATCTTCCCAATAGATCTTTCAAAATGAAACGCGGCTCGCAAAAGTAAAACAATCACGAAGTTGCGCTAAACAAATGATTGCTTCTTTCTTCAGTCGCACTGGTTACATTTGCTCCGTTACTCTTGAGAATAAGAAAACAGCTACTGCAGATTAGTATACTACCATTTGCTTGCCGATTATGCTCTCAAAAGTGCAGAAAAACCAAATTGTTCTGTATTATGACAATGATCCGGCACATGCTGCAAAGTTGACAACAGAGCTTCCTCGATCTTTTGGAATCAAGTTGATGTCACATCCACCTTACAGCCCCGATTTAGCTCCATGCAATTTCTTCCTCTTTCCAACTATTAAGAAGAAATTACGTGGAATCCATTTTTCAACACCAGAGGATGCTATAAAGGCATTTGAAGTGCCTGTTTGCGCAACATCCAAAGAAACCTGGGCTGCCTGTTTTACGGAATGGTTTCAGAGGATGTCAAAGTGCGTGAAGTGTACAGGAGACTACTTTGAAAAGTTATAAATATTGTTTATTTAAATATGTCTTGTTATTACCCCGTATTCAGAAATATATAGTGTAGCCCTCGTATACTACTTTAAATCGTCATTGTGCATTGCATCTCCTAAACAAATTTAAATATTTTCTGCGTTCAAACCGATCTTCCAAATGTTGGAAGATGTGGAAATTTTGCCGCGCTTACTTAACTTTTAATTTCTTATCTGTATGTGAAATCTAAGCTTAAAAAGTAATACTGGGTGAAGGGGTTATCCAGAAAACAATCTTAAAACTACTATAACTGAAGATTTATTCTAGATACTAATATCATAGTTAAAATAAATTTACATAAAGAAGCCTACAAACCTTTAGTCCGTATTTAATCTCAAACTGTGAAGTCACTTTATAAATATTCGAAGTTAGTACCTTACTCAGGATCCTATGGCGCTTGTTTCAGCTTTTATGCCTGAAAAATGTTTTCAATGGGGCCCTTCTTGAATAGTCCAAATAGGATAGACTGATTTTAACAAAACTGTGCTAAGTGTTGTATTATTGCAATGGCAATGATTGCGATGTCTCTACCGATAGTTTGGTATAGGACGACGGTTGGCAAAAGAATTTCAGATGACCTCCTTAAGTATCTTAGAAGTAATAACCTAATGTTGACCGATAATTACATATTCTTTGAGGATCTTAGTCGATCATCACGGTGACTTTGCTAACGAATTGCTACAGTGATAGCCCTTTTAGTCTAAACGCACCTGGCTTATCCACTGCCTTTGTTTCTGAATTATAGAATAAGGTGCATATTTTATTTTACGTGTTGGCCAAAATCGATACTTTGATTCATACGCCGACCTACATAAAACAAGCCGTCAATATTTTGCTGATTCCCTTGTCACTGCAGTCGATGGTTTGCCATTATGGGACGATTCTCCAGGTTGAGGACGATAACTTTATATCTAGTGAAAGCACGCGTATTAAGCAGAATATATTTTGTACGCCATTCAAGCAATTCCAGAAAATTATCACCACAGCTATGTTAACGAATCGCTATAATTCAATCCTTTTTAGTCTAGGCGCGTCTGGGTCATCATTGCCTTAACTGGGCCTTGTTTCTAAAACAGACTCAGTAACAGCACTATATAGAAAGGATAGTGAACTATCTTGACAGATAGTTATTAAGCATGTACCTATTAATTTTTATATAATTTTCTAACGAAATGTCAACTATATTATTCCTGTATGGCGCTTTATTTGTTTATTTAGCATAAATAATAAGAAATTAGAGCTAATATTTTATTATTATATAGTTGAGTCTTACCCAAGCTTGATAAATTTTTTGGTATAATAAAATTAACTATGTCTTAATTATAAAATGCACATAACGTTTCCGATTTTTTAACAGAGATGTGAATGAATTTCACTGCTCTAAATCATCATCAGTGTGATAAAATAATTAAATGCTACAATGAGATAAAATATAAATATTAAATTAAATAAATAATATGACATAATTATAAACAATTTTTAATTATCACAGACCCATATAATTTTTTCACTGGACTTGGTGTTGAGTAATTATGTAATCTTAAGAATTTGAAATATTATAAACAAAACTTGAAAACTAAAGGACTAATCTTGCTTGATAATCTTTTTTAAATAAATAAATCGAAATTACAGGATGTTAAGTGTGTTAAGTACAAAATGACAAAGTTACAAGTTACAGATTTATACGAGGTACGATAATTAAGTAATGAGACTGATTTTTTTTGCAAGATGTAGCAACCCTGTAGCTTGCACAGGTGCTCCATCTTTGACCTTGATCTCTAAGCTACTTCTAGACCAAGCGGCACATTGATGCGGCCGCTCAGTCGTGAGTTGTGCTGTAATAAAAGAACACGTGTTTTTGTCTCTCCTTACAGAAATGGAATCGCGAAATATTGCGCAACGGTATCCCATTTCTTTTTGTGTTAAATTAGACAAGAATGCGACGACAACTTACGGTAAGCTTCAGAAGGCTTTTGGAAATGAAGTTATGTCAAGAGCTCAAGCTTTTCGTTAGCATAAAATGTTTTGTGAAGGCAGAACGAATATTGAAGATGATGACCGCAGTAGACGACAATCAACCTCACGGACTGATGTCAACAATGTAACCAATATTTCTACAAAGGAATTGTAAAAAGATTTCTAAATCGAATTCTCCGTGTCCGTACAAACATTTCTGATAATTCATTCTTCATCACGATAATGCGCCATCCCATACTGCACGGTCTATGCAGCAATTTATAACCTCAAAACGCATTTCACTACTACCACAGCCACCTTATTCATCCGATATCGCTCCGTGCAACTTTTTCCTATATCCAAGAGTGAAAACGGTTGTCAAGGGACACCATTTTCAAACAACAGAAGATGTCCAAAAAGCTGTAATGAGGGTCTTGTAGGACATTCCAAAAGAAAAGTTCCAGAAATGTTACCAGCAGTGGCAGAAGCGCTGTAGTAAGTGTGTGCAAACAGAAGGAAACTACTTTGAAGGAGATTACACTAAACATGACTAAAAACATAAGTGATATTTTTTTCACATCAGTCTCATTTTTAATTGTCGCACCCCGTATATGCTGAAGTCGCGACTACGCAAGTATTACTTCGTGTATTTGTGACTGCCTTTAATCATGCAATAATGCCTTTCTTTTGTCAAATTTTCAACCTCCGGTTATCAAATGCTTTATCACCTAGGTGTTTGCTTATTTAATTTTCAACTTAGGTACCTCCTTTATTCTCATGCTTTTTATGAATATATATTAAGGTAAATTTGTAATATTTTGCATTGGACGAACGGCACTTACATAACGAATTTTAAAATTTGTTATACGGCTACGTTCACCTAGCCTCATCCTACGTATCCTCTCCTCGAAAATTCCGATCAAGGTTTTGAGAGTTGGTTAAAACCTGGTCCGTTGGAAGCACACATGCGTTGTTATCCAAAATACTGAGATGTGGTCGCATTACCTATTACCTATTCGTAATTTGTTCCTTCAGATTTTGTTCACCATTGTTGCTTTGCAGGTCTAATTTGCAGCGTACTAATTGCTCTAGTTACGTTTCACTTAATTGTAACTCTTTGTTAGACTGAATAGCAAACTACTTTCAGATCAGT
>JAHWXV010139210.1:0-10539 GCA_024586415.1 Phrixothrix hirtus
GTGTGTGTGTGTGTGTGTGTGTGTGTGTGTGTGTGTGTGTGTGTGTGTGTGTGTGTGTGTGTGTGTGTGTGTGTGTGTGTGTGTGTGTGTTCGTGTGTGTTCGTGTGTGTTTGTGTGTGTGTGTGTGTGTGTGTGTGTGTGTGTGTGTGTATGTGTACAAACTATCTCGAAAACAAAAGGTCGTAGTTAAACAAACCTTTACATTTCAGTTTCTATCCATCTTTGCACGCGACTTTCACTAAAATCCAATAACCGGAAGTGCCACTTTACTCTTCTCATTTCTCAGTTTTTCACGATTTTCTCGAAATCGGCTATAACGATTTTTTTTTATTTTATAATATTTCTTAGAGATTTAATGTCCTTTTATATAATTAAAACAATTTCTCAAAAAACTTTCCGTGAAACAAGTATCCGGAAGTAGCCTTACTATTAACTATGACTAAAATAACTATGAAACTGTTAGTCCTAAATAAATGAAAATTTGCATATTAGATCCTAACTAGCTTTGTATGCTAAATCAAGAATTTTGTTATAATTGAATAACCGGAAATTCCACTTTATTTCTGTCATTTTTGGATATTTTCCGAATTTTCGTTTTTCACGATTTTCTTGAAATCGGCCTTAACGATTTGTTTAAAACTTGGTGAATTTCTTGTCTGCTTTATTTCATTTTACATGAATTAAGCTGTAGCTCTAATAAATTTTCGAAAGTCGAGTAACCGGATGTACTTAGTGTATTAATTGCGAACAAGATATCTCAGAAACTAAATATCATATATGAATGAAATTGTATATTTAAGTTTTTTATCTTCTGCTCGTAAGACGTCAAGAATATAGGTAAAATCGAATGACCGGAAGTGCCACTTTATTCTTGCGATTCTTAAGTTTTTTTGCGATTTTCTCGAAAACAACTATAACTTTTATTTTTAAATATGTTACGGTTATTATGTATTTAATGCCCTTTTACGTGAACTTAATAGTATTTGTGAAAAAATGCGTTGAAGCAATTTATCAGAGTAAACTTCTGGAGTTAAGCAGCCCTTCGCCTGTCTAGTAACTTGGATGGGTGACCGTTAGATAATAATCTAATCATTTGTGGACACTATTGACATATCTATGTACGAAAGAGAAAGTCGTGTGTTGTTTCACACCAGATTTTTTTTTATTTCATTCTTGCGCTTTGCGATCATTTCTGTACTTGAAATTTGTAATATGTTCAGATTTAAAATGGTGGTATCTCATATGATATATACAATTAACTTAACTTATTTTAACTAAATACATTATTTGTAATTTCTGTAATTTAATTAGACAAGCTATTGAATTTACAAACATTTATATATATATAATTAATTATTTTAATTATTAAATGTTTCCCGCACTCTGCGAATTCTTAAAGTCTTTTTTATTGTTCTTTTAATTAAAATATTAATAACATTAAAACGCGTGAATCTGTATCAGTTTTTATAATCGCGATTTTGATGTTATGAGGGTACTTTTACAGTGTCATTATCAATAAACCAAATCGTAGAAAATATTCAGTTTTAAGTTTATCTAGTAATTTATTTAAATTGATTTGATAACGATACTGATAGATATAAAAGTTATTGCAATCCTGTATGCTGTAGGCACGCGTTAGCATTATTAATATGGGTGCATTGCAGAAGTGAGGATCCGGATCCTACTGATATTACTTGTTATCCGAAAAAGCTTCGCTTGGCTACTGTTGGATCTGCAATGAAATTTATAACAAGTAGAAGTTTGAGTATGTTACTTTATTTTTACAATGAGGTATGAACCACCACTTATACATTTTTTAAAATGTCATATGCTATTTATGTTGTACAAAAAGAAACTTCACCAATGTGTTTTCGAGAACTATACCGTTCAAGACCTACCCGACTACTGGCATAGAATTATACTGGCTGTTAACGTCACTTGACCGCGTGTTGTATTCCTGGTCAAATAGCGCCAAATTCAGAAATTCAATTTTTTGTGGCTTACGAAAAGCAATAAATTGTTTATAATATAACTACAGCTAAGGATTGTTTCAACATGTCATATTTTTACCAAAAAAAAATTAAGTGAAAGTTCCCAACTGTACTGTTATATTTATACACAGGTGCATAATATTCACTGTGAACCAGCACCACATACACTTCAATTTCAAATCATGAATTAATTTTGAATAAATTTTAATTGCACCTACAAAACAAACACTTTGGTAACAATAACCGCGGAACTTTTAGTATAATAAAGAGCTTATTTTTAATTAATTTTAAATGGAAAGATTAATATTGATAATAATAGCTGATTGATAACATTATCGACGGATACAAGAAACGGCTTCCACTATACAGCGAACCTTAGGCTCTATTTAATAGATATCAGAGGTGACAAATAAAAATTAAAAGTCACCCACGATGCTGACAGAATTTAGCGTAAGCGGCAGTATAAAAAGCGCTTTGAAGAGTCAGAGCAGAGCAACAAGCTCGTGTATAAGAAGCCATAGTAAATCTCATAGTTACAATTCCTACAAGTACACCTCACTAATGATAGTAATTACAAAATATGATCTGGGCACCTCTTGACAGTTCTAAAATCACAAGTTCTTTCTACTTTTAAATGTGGGTATTTTTTGCATATGCCGCAAAAATGCTTTTCAGTTCTAATTTGAAAAATTATAGAAGTCTAAAAATCGTTTCTATTTTTGACGGTTATATCGACGGAAACGTCAATACCTCGTTTTTGGTAAATGTATCTTCGACTGATACTAACTATTATACGATAAATTACTTACTGATAGTAATGAAATTTTCGTCAGTCTAGCTGGTTGATCCTAACCTTTTAAAAATTATTATAAATTAAAGGTGAGAACTATGCGTTGAACATTTATATTTATTTCTTTCCATGAAAAATTTGTAAAAACAATCACGCGATACATTTTTAAAAGTTGAGAGGTATTTATTAAATACTTTCCCTTCTAATTGAGCAATTCAATTAAAAATACTATAGATTTCTAGTTTGAAACTATGTTAATAATCAGTTAGTAATCAGTAACAATTAAGAATTATTTATTTTTAAATACAATGTTTAAGAACAATTTACTAAACCTCCGCAATAATAATTCAAAACGTGAAATAAAAATTGATAATTATCAATAATTAACAAATATTTCCACGGGCCAAACAGGATTTAAGCCCTGAAGATGATCATACGTACTTATATGAACTTCCCAAGCGGATTTAACGTCAATTAGCTAGCAAGAGGAATGGATTCTCAATCAACTTAAGATGCTTTGGGTGGCAGATGCTCGGGAAGAGTTATACTGCATAAAATCGTTGAAAGTGTTGAAAGGGCGCTATTAGCTTTATTTGGGAAAACAGCTATCTTAGCCAAAAGCTAGAAACAGCAAAACAGCACTGAAAAGCTGTAATACGAATTTGCTACGGTCACAATCGGGGCGAGGTTGCTAATTAAGTGTACTTTTATGAGTGAATCGTATAAGTAGTAATTACCTGCATATTCAACAATCTGACTTCTGGAGATTGCCGGCACAAATTATTACAAGTCCTTACCTTATAGTTACCTGAAGATAATTCAAACTAAATCTAAGATAACCCACAGAAATAAAAGAGTTACCAGATTCAACAAATAGTATAATGTATAAATTTGGACATGTAAAGACACAAATAAAGTAATAATTTATTAAGCAGGTTGCTTTAACTAGTTTTGGTAGGATCCCCCGTATTAAAAAATATTTTCTAAATCAAATCTCACAATATCCTTTAACTTAAATATACTGAGGCCACACGTATATATTCAAACAGTGAATAATCAGTTTATGAAGTCTAATCCATGCGGGTCACCCTGTATATAAATATTTAACAACTAACGGTAATTTCAAAAATAATATCAAGTCAAACAAAGGTTAAGTTAATCGATTTACACTTTTGCAACGACCTCCAGGCAAATTCAGTTTATTAAAAATTTATTTTATTTCACTTATACACCAATATAATGGTCCCCTGATGGTAATAAAATAATTTGATGAAAAAAATGAACTTACGTTGAAAATAGATTTAACGGTGTTTGAACGAATCAAGAGCTTTCCTTTATGACTCAGTTGACCCCATTTTGATCTTCACTAAAGGAATTCTTTCAACCAACAATGGTGGATATATGTCGCTACTGGTTCGCCAATATGATCCTCAAGGACGGGTTACCTTGATAACTTTCTTGCAAAGTTAACAACCACTAAAATAAAAAAAACTCAACATAGCCATTACGGGTTCACATTAATCAAAAGAAAAATGTCCCTCTTCTTTAAAGAAAAATTTATTTTAACTTTAATATGTCCTTAACGTTTTACCGTCCTTGAATTAATCCTTTGTTTCCGCGATTAGGACGCTACCAACCACGACGGAAACGGAAAAACTTGTTCACTTACGAAAAAAACTATCCAGCCATAAAATTTTATTTCAAAATAGCCAATGGTGTGGGTCGCGTGATCGAGGAAGAAAAATCCCTCGTCATCAAATTTGCATAGCAACCAACGCTGATGTCATGCCTTGTACAGAGAATTACTCAATTGCGTCATCTTTGTAAATTCTATAAAAACATAAATTAGTTAACAGTTTTAAAATTCTTATTCCATATTTGAAATCATTTCCAACAAAACTGAAATAAATAATTAATATAGGGTTCTATTATTTTATAGGAACAATTAAGACTTTATTTACATATTTAAAATTATTTGAAATGGTTTTGAAAATGACAGAATTAAAAATAAGATTTCTTATTAAACTAAACACCAATAATTGATTTATTTTAATTTAAGATTTGTAAAAGATGATATACAAGATTACAGGTTACAAAGCATACGAGGTGCATTCAAAAAGGTTAATAATTATAATTTACCTAAACTTATATTAATTATACACAGTGATGCAAACATAATAAGGCGTTTGGCAATATAAATGCACTCGCTATATCGTATTAAGTAACTAACTGGTTTTTATGCTGAAACATTTATAATTAAATTATCACATATTAACCCATCAAACGAATTTTAAGAGAAAAAACTAAACCGTTCAATTTTGTAAACAACGCTTATTATACTATTCACGTGGTTGAACATATGTATGGCTCTAAAATGAGTAATTTGAGGTTATAGTAGAATACGGTAATGACCTTCAAAAAAGTGTCAGCTCGAAACTATGTCTTCTGAAGGTTTTAAAATGTTGGAAAACGTTATGAGCGTCACTTAATTTATTTATTGCTCCATTACAACTGGTTTATTACACCGATATGGGGAAAAACTACGAAACTCAACTACAAAGTTGTGCAATCCATAAAATGCTTATTTTTAAAATTCTTACATTGTGTCTAAATTAGAAAGGTAAAATATTATTACAGAAACAAAACAAATATATTTACTGAAATTATAAGCCCAACCAATAGTTTTTGCAAGAACAACAATTAAAACGTATGAAATTGAATAATACTGATAAAAATCCAATATGTGACTTTAATAAGTACAAAACCCCTTATGTTGTAATTTATTAGTTGATATGTATTTAGAATCTAAATAAATTTCATTATTAAAATTAAAATCAATTCAATGAGGTTAATTCAGAGCTCAAATCAAAACTAATATTGAAATATGGAAAGTGTTTTCACCGTGATTAAAACAATTATAGTAGTAATTAAAATAAATGTATATTCCGACATAAATGAATTGGGTAAATAATTAATTTTAAAATTTGAGTAACAATGAATGTATTTGTTAAAGTTTAGAAGTATTAAAGCATAAAGCGGTCGGTGATTTATATTTGTGTGGTATAATTACAATGAAAGTATGCAGTTATGGGGTGTCCCAAAGGTAATCGGCGTCATTATACGAGGATTGATCTCTTTTCTCCACCCCTTACTTACTTACCATAACAATATTTCAACTATGTGACCTCGATTTCTCAACATAGTCCCCATTGAGTTTAACACATTTCTTCCATCGATGTTTTAACATTTTTAAAACCTCTCGGAAAAAAGATTGTTTAACTTCTGCAAACTACAGATTTACGGCACATATCTCCTCATTATCTGAAGAAAATCAGGTTCTACGCAAGTGTATCTTAAGTTTCAGAAACAGTCGGTAATCGCTGGGAGCTAAGTCCGGCTAATATGGTGCATGTTCCACCAATTAGAAGCTTGCTTCAGCTATTGAAGCCTTTGCAATGGTAGATGTGTGACTGACTGGGTGCGTTATCCTGATGCAAGAGAACACCTTTGTGCAATTTTCCCCTACGTTTATCTTTAATTGATTGTCGCAATTTGGAAATTAAATTAGCATAATTTTTGCCCCTTTCTGTAGGAAGTCTACTAAAATTACACCTTTGGCATCCTAAAACACGGATAACATGACCTTCCCTGCCGATGGTTGCATTTCAAATTTTTTCGATGACGGATATATCTGATGTGTCTACTCCTTGCTTTGAATCTTTATCTCTAAGTCATAGTGATGAATTCAAGATTCATCAATCGTTACAAATCGCGCAAGAAATTTCTTCTTTATCACGTCTGTATCACATTGAAAGACGGCTGCAAATGTCTATTCGTGTCTGCTTGTGAGCATCTGTTAACATTCGTGGTCTTATCTTCCAGGCAATTTTTTCATCTGCAATTCCTTCGTAATTATATTGTTTACCACCATAAGCCTGTATCCTCAAATATTTGCCCAATGGTCACTCGTAGATCTTGCAGCATGAGATCATGAACCTTTTTAACATTTCCTTGGGCGGTGACAGTTGTGGACGCTCCACCTGCATGTTGATCTGTACACGATTTCCTACCACATTTAAACTCACGGCACCATATTTTAATTATGTCATATGATACTGCAGACTCTCCTAATGTATCCACTAAATCTTGGTGAATTTTAGTCAAGTCATTTGTTTTAATTGCAGCTACTTAGTAACAGCTCGTTGATCAACACGCTCCATTTCACTACTGATATGTAACTCGCTCGAAATCAGACATTTATTGCATATAAGCGCTAATAGGTTCAAATTTGTAGTTTTGTAGTATTTGTCTACACATACCAGCAGACTACTTTGCGTGAAAATGAATAGCTACTTCTGGGTATAAATTAGCCAGGAGCGGAGCAAAGTGATCAGCACTCGTAGCTATAGGCACCTTATAACCGATACAACAAAACTGTTTATACATTTTTTCGAAAACGCTGCCCTTGATATGTATTATTCACCGATTCATCTTGAGGTATAGAGTATATGTTTGTTTTTAAAAACATTTATTCTAGAAGATACAGTTAAAAGAATTTTATATTACTTTACCTAACATATTTTAGAACAACGTTTCCCAAGTTTCGGTCCGCGTATCTCACAGGTAAGCAAAAAATTTAAAAATAATTTTTGCAAAGTAAAATAAATAAATAAAAATGTATTTTTCAATGGTTCCTTTTTTTACAGTACTAACTTTTAGGGAATGATATTGTTACTAATTCACATAAGAGGAATTGGATATTTTTTTACAGTATCTCCATTGAACACCTTATAAAATTTTTTAATGGGTGATAGCTATGATAAAACAATTTAGAATCTTGTGTTTTTAACGCATAATTGTGGCAGTAAGCAGAATAAAACAATCAATGAATAAAAAACAATTTATATTTTTAAAATTTAAATATTACATTGTAACGATCCACTTAAAATCGTTTTAAATTATTTCAAAGAATATAAACAAGGCCAAAGAAATGTTATAGGTCAAAATACTACAATACATGGCAAACAAATATTACGTGTTTTTATGAGCAGTAGAAAATTATAGTAGCACATTTTTACTATAATCAGATTTATAATTCCATTTATTTAGTAGATAACGTTATATTTAAAAGAAATTACGTGATTTGAATTTTCAAAATCTAAAAATTTTTAGATAAAAAATTAGAAGAAAATTTTTTTGTGCCGGTCATAAAGTATCTAAAGTTTTCCAGACGCCGGTTATTTTTGGGGCATACTGTATAAAACTATATACAACATGAAGATCGTCGCTTAAAACAACTGGCATTTAGAGAACCATTTTCCTCTACTTTGGTAGTTGCCGACCAATGGTTTGGTGAAGAAGGTCGCCTTGTAACCCTTAGAACAGTTTATCGCCGAATCTGAAGTTTTGAGTTAACATCATATCATCCGCAACTTGTGCTTCCTTTCACTGCGGAACATTGTGAGCAACGGTTACCAATGTTGCAATGAACGATCTCATTGGAATCTTGGATGGCGTCGTGTTGTCCTTAGTGACGAATCTAGATTTTGTTTAGAAATTCACAACGGTCGTATGCCAGTCAGAAGAAGACGGGATGAACGACAGAATCTTCGATTTACAGTTGAGAGGCACGTACACCGCACTGAGGGTGTTTTGGTTTGGGGTGCGATTATTTATGGCAACAGGTTTCCTTCGATGTTAATTCGAGACAGTATGTCATCAAAACAGTATATTGCGGAGGTGATTGGAACACATCTCCTGCCATGCCTATAAGAGTTCGAAGATCTATTATTCCAGCAAGATAATGCACGTCCACATGTAGCAAAGTTTTCCTTGAACGTCTTTGAGCAGGCCCAGATTTATCTTTTGCCTTGACTTCCAAGATTTCAAGATCTTTCTCCCATTGAACATGTATAGGACATAATAGGTAGAAGGTTGCGAAATTTTCAGCGTTCTGCTTTGACTTTAAAGGCCTTGAGACATGAGGTGCGACTTACATGAGAGGAAATACCCTAATATAAGATAAACCACCTTATTCAATCAATTCCTCGACGCGAAAGTGAACATGTATATCAGAGACGTCACATCACACATTATTAACAAATATTATAAAACTTTGTTTAGCTAATATAGATTTTCCTCGCAAATTTTGAACGTTTATTACTATAACATAGGTGAATATTCTTACCGAATTTCATCCGGCAATTCCAACCCCTTCTTGGTGTTGCAGTTTCTGTCACTGAGTATAAATAGGGACATTTGAAGTCACTTTGGGTTTTCAAATGATATTTTACATTCATATTAATGCCGAAGAAAATTCTTCAGAAAACGAATCAGTAAAAGGGTTTTTGATATCGTGTATACTTTTCGCGGTCACTGTATGCAATAAATGTAAAAGTGCAGGTAATTTATGAAATAAATAAGTAGTTTATTTTTTTAATAATCATTTTTTTTATCTTCAACTTTTGGTTACATACCAACGTCCCATGCGGTCATATTTACTCAAACATTTATGACTCAGTTTGTTTAGGTGTATCCACGATGGTGAGTTATGTGTCGTGCGGAATTTTACATTCCAACAAAAAAATCAAAACACTTGAAATTTGTAAGCGCGTATGAAATTCTTGCAACATTTGTCATTTATTTGGAAACACCCGGTATATGTACCGTGTAGTAATAGTAAAATCTAATTGGTGAATTACCAGTATCATTTTTATGCCCAAAGTACAAACATAAATTCGTAAATTTTACAACTCCATTTTAACAACAATTATTAAAATTCGAAAATCCTAGGTTACGCTTTGTAAAACATACGGGCATTTTTCTCAAAAATATTACTTCAGTAATTTCCGTGAGAAGGCTTGCAAGTCTAAAAATAAATGTTAACCCCTCTTGTCTCCTACGATTTCAAATAGAGAACTTCCATTACCAGTAGTAGAGACCTGAGAGTTGCAAAGTTAAGTTGCTTTTCCGCAGTCTGTGCCCAGGCGATGTTCAAAGCATACAATTGAAGAGAGAGATAAAGATCAAATTGGTAGAAATTTGGTCTATTTTCGCCCAGAGCGAATTGTAATCAAAGGGTCAACTTCAATTACCTGTAGATTTGCAATCAAAGGGTTAGAATCCGGCAAGGCTGTACGTGGTGAAAAAAAAACATATTCTAAGCAACACTGTCGTTATTTTCGATTCCTTCGCGAAGATGAAGGTCTCCAAACACCAAGTAAGTGATCCATTCTTTAAATTCCGCTGATCTCCTCTCCTCGTTAAGTAAACTCTACTGGGACAAATTAGTCGATCACGTATAAATTCAAGACGAGTTAGTTGCTCTCATAAATAAAAGACTAAAGTTTTAAATTTTTAATTGTTTATTTTATCAAGGTCACTAGGGCAATAATTTCTTGTTCACTTTAGATTTAGTTTAATTAGTAGCAACACAAGGGTGCCTTGATTTAGATATAGAAAATTGTTCTTTCCATTATTCCCTTCCGGGGATAGATGTAAATTGTTAATTGTTAATCACATTATATTCAATCTTTAAGTACAGGTCCTATTTTATTATATATATATATGAAATATTTTATGTTACAAGATGTTTTAATGTTCAAGTTTCTTGTGATTATCTAATATGTTATAATTACCTTGAAGAAGCAAAAAAATTATTTGCGAAATATTGGTTGTTGTAAAATAAATATTAGAAGTTTGTAGTTTACCAATTCCCTGAATATTTAATTAATTTATATTTTAATTGAATGGTTGAAC
>JAHWXV010139261.1:0-10204 GCA_024586415.1 Phrixothrix hirtus
ATATATATATATATATATATATATATATATATATATATATATATATATATATATATATATATATTGGAGCTGCAAACAGCGGACTACTGTGTATATTAAAACTTAAAAGGGATATCAAATTTAAGCGTCCGAAATAAAACTCTATAGAAAAGTCGAAAATTTCAAGAATACTATAGAGTCACATGCAGTACAAATATACAGAGTGGTTTCAGAATATTTGGGATTTACCCACTAAATTGTAAGAAGCCTTAAAAAAACTTCCCAATATACGATTTTACTAAATTTCTTAAAAGACCAGAAAATCAAGTTTCAAAACAAATGTTAAATGTCGCAAGTGGTTCTTCTATTACAAAAGACGATTTAAAAGAACTCCCTACAAGTAAAGAATAGCTTCAACCTTCTACAAGTAGAGCAGTACGACAACCTTCCACAAGTAAAAATCAGACACAATCTTCACTAACTGAAGAGAAAGAACAAAACGACGAAACATCAGATTTGACGAAGTGGAAAAAATTGTTTCTGATGGAGAAATAAATGGGCGGCCAACGATGTTTTGAAGAATACGATGAAATTTATAAGACTGAAATTGAAAATAACTATGTGAGGCACTATTTATATTGTGAGCCTAATAATAATGAAACAGTAATTTATCATTGAAAATTAATTTATTGCTTTTCAAAATATTCTTGCTTATGATCTATCCACTTTTTCATTCTTTCGAACAAATTGTCAAAACATTCTTGCCATTCTGTTTGAGACAACTCTAAAACATGGTTTTTGAACGCATCGGTGGCTTCTTCTTTCGACGAAAACCGTTATGCACGCAATTTATTCTTGACGGGAACAAAAGAAGTCATTAGACACCAAATCAGGACTCTATGGCTGATGACCCATTAATTTGATTTTTTGAGTGTTCTAATAATTGGTTGTTAGTCATGGTGCAGAATAATCCTAAGGCGCTTGTTTGTTTTGCTTATTTCCCTGAAGACTTCCGGCAAACATATGGTGGTGTATCATTCAGAAGTGACCGTTTTGCGTTCCTGTAAAGGCAATTTTACCACATAAACAGTTTTTCCGAAAAAACAGGCAACCATTTGTTTCGAAGTGCTTCGAGCGCGAACTACTTTTGTTGGGTTTGGTTTATCTTGGAACACCCATACCATTGGCTACTGTTTACTTCCAGCTCATACGCATACATCTATGATTCGTCACCCGTTACAATATTATATCTCTTTTGAAGCACTGCCATTGCATTTTGTAAGCATTTGCTTGCACTAATTGACACGGCCATCTTTCTCAGATGTTTTCAAATTATGCGGGATCCAACGAGAAAAAACCTTTTCAACGGCTAAATATTCAAGCAATATTTTATATATGCTAGTCGAACTAATGTATAAGGTTGCCTCAATCTCACAGCATGTTATATGACGATCTTGCATTATTAGTGTTTGCACAGCATCAATATTTTTTGGCACAACAACTAATTTTGGACGACCTTCACGACTTTCGTCGATGAGCGAACGGCGGCAACGATTAAACTCGTTATCCCAGCGTTTCACAGTGGCAAAGGATGGAGCTTCATAGCCAAAGTGAAAGTAAGTTGATCGATCCACTCTTGTTTAGATAATCCACGTCGAAAATCGTAATAAGTCATCGCACGAAAATTTTCATGAGTTAATTCCATTTTTACGCTAAGACGTAATTTTCAAGTCACTATCAACACCACTAATCACGGTCAAATGTCAAGATGTTCTGAATAAAGTTGTCAAAAATGTCAAGCTTTCCATTACAAATGTTAGATGACGTCTTAAACATGCAGTGTTGCCAAGGCACACAATATAAATAGTGCCCCTCGTATAATATTAACGAAGGTTCCTATGTATTAGTGCAATTGTGTACATAGAAAGCATTTTGCATTATGTATGAGTAGTATTAGAAACATCTGAATCTAGTAACGGGCACATGTTTTATAAATAGGCGTACATGATATACCTACTTCTTCATGGAAAGATGATGTATCTAATGTATTATTAATAGATAACAAAAAGGTTTTCCCAGCACCATTGATAGATCGTAAGAGTGCGTGTTATTTCAAAGAATTGCCATGTGTAGATATGTAAATAACTTCTTTATTATTGATATGTGTAGATAAAATGAATTGAGAAAACACCTATGCGCAATTGTGAATAAATTATAATAAATGGTGCATTTTATTTGTTTAAAGTAGCACATATGTTAAAACGTATGTATGCATCCTTTTACATTATTTCACCTTTAGTAATATTTCTTATCTGATTAATTTAAATTTATCATTGTTGAACTTTTTAATTTTCTTCTATTGTTATCTTTTTCTTCTTAGATATTTTAGTTTAATAACAAAACTAAGAGAAGTTTATTTTTATATACGTATCCAAACTGTAAAATATATACAAAATAATATGGAATAAACATTTTCCATGAATATATCGGAATTTGTTTTTATTAAGCGTCTTCAATTTTTTTAATTTTCACTGTAGATTTTAAAAATATGAATTACTTAGCAATGTTAACCATAGCAACGCCATGAGATTGGTAACGATGCAAAAAGTAAGGGTTACTTTGCGCACTTTTTTATATTTGTCATTAACCCCCTCCCCTCTGCGCATGAATTAAACTTCCATTATGCTAAAACGGTTATAATCGGAGTATGATTTCTGTTGTCATTTTTATTTTTCAAAATGTGTAATAATAATGAAATTATTCTTGATAAAACTGAAAAAGTGCATAACGTAAGACGAAATTATCTTACTTCAAATTATCTCTGTTTTAGTGATAACTTTAGAATATGAAATACAGGTTAGAAAAGTGAGTTCCTGTTGAAAACTAAATTTAATATAAATATATTTCGGATGGTGATTGGGGCCCCAAATTTTTACAATGTTTACCTCTGTCGGAATTGTTTGGAGGCTTCGCCTACGAGGTTTTTATTTGCCGTTTGCCCATTGTGGGAGGAGTGTGGTTATTTCTTCATTTATTTTTGAAATTCCTAAAGCATTTCAGGCATAGCATAACTTTTGCAATGCCTATTGCGATGCTTCCGCACTTCTTCGTGGCTTCCACTAGGATGCGGCCGATCTGAAGTAGCTTCTCGATGCTGAAGCTTGCTGAGAAGACTCCGTTTTTTGCATTTGCATTTTCTCAATGATAACGGAGGATCGGATTTAATCCCTAGCACTCCATCGCAGTTGTTATCGTCATAATGGGTTGTGTGTTACTGCAGTTGCAGTGCCCGTAGAAGGGCGTGGCATTCAAGGCTCCGCCCCAAACACCGCTATGATGTCCGGGAGACGGGAAAAAATTTTCGTAACCCCCTCGCTGAAGGTGGTTGCGTCTTTTGCAGCCTCCAGAATTATGGCCGCAGCTTTTGTTATCTTCACTAGGCTAACCGGTTCTTCTATTGACAGGGGTGGCGGCGGTGGTTGGACCCTTCACTGTTTCGGCGTAAGAACTTGAGTTGTTGTTTTTTGGTTTATTTTCAACCTTCTTGACGGCCTCTTCGCTCTTTCTTAGCTTCGGGAACTTCATACACCCTTTGTAGTTTGCGGTGTGTACCACCGCAGTTGAAGCAGGTGGGCGGAGCTTCGCTTCCCTTTTCGCAGTGGCTGGTGTGGTGTTCACCAGCGCACTTAACACACCTGGGATTTTCTTTACAGCAACGCTGTGTATGGCCGAATTTCATGCATCGGTGGTATTGTATAATGCTCCTCCAGCCTTTTCTGGGCGCTTCGACTCGTACCTTGATGTACATTACTTCTTCCAGGTTATAGATGGTCCTGGAAGATGCGGATTTTTTGATTTGAACGAAGTTGAGCGGGAGGGGAGCTTTGTCCTTTCCGCTGTGGATACGCTTGACAGCTTTTACGTCGAAGCCCTTGTTGATGAGGTCAGCCTTGACCTACACGTCACTGATAGTTTCTGGTAGCCCCCTTATCAACACCCTCAGCGGTTTGTCTTCCGCTAGAAGGTACGTGTGGTAAGGGAGCTGCAGGTCGTCGAATATGTCTCAGATAGCTCTGTAGTCTGATTCGCTATCTGGCTGAATTCTGATACCTAGGGCCGTGTTGGTGGCTGCTCTAGGTTTTATTTTAGCACTGTCGGGCCGTTGGACTACGCTCGCCCATTCTTCTTTCTTGCGCAGAACAATTAGAGGCGTTTTCGTTCCTCGTTGCGCTTCTTGACGATTCTGTGGTTTGCACTTCCATATCTTCGTTTTCTACGTCCGAAAGTGGCTAGTAACGGTTTTTGGTTGCCGTTGACATTTTGGTCGGGCCAGCGTCGGATTTCCTGGTGGGTGGTTTCCGTTTTCTGCTTTTCTTCACTTCTTGAAAACCTTCTTCGTCTTCGATGGAGGAGGAATAGCACATTTCCGCGATCGGGTCTTGTTTTTCCTACGGCTCTTCACGCACAGGAATTGATGGTTTGGTACTGTTGATGTAATCAAGCACCGTTCGTTCGATGCGACCTTCGTGGCTCAAGTTCTTGTACTTGGGGTCTTCGATTTTTTGGATAACTTCGCCCGGGAACAAACCCATTTTTTTGAAGGCTCCTCTACGGTTGCCTTCACGGAAACTAGCCAGAACTGAAGCTAATTTAGCTTCTAAATCTTCTATCTTGAATGTGATAATTCGCAATTGATAAATTACAGTTGTTATTTGTCCTGCACCCGACCCACCGCTACATATATAGAAGGGGCCTAAGGTACAGTACAACAATAAGACAGAAACAGGAACAACTAGTAGGCACGTCTGCTCGCTGTGACTGCTAGCGCGCCACAACTGACTCCGTTTTTCTTTGGAGGTTGCTCTTTATATACAGTTGTTTGGGGCCCCGTCCCTTTCATAGCATCGGCGTAGGACACCCCTCTTCTCATCGTAGCTGTTCCTGCTGGTGGTTCAGCTGGTTTGCGGGCGGTGCGGACACCCTTTGTGGCTAGCAGTGTGATCGTCGTTGCAATTTGCACACTTCATGGAAACTTCTCGTGGTTTCGCGCACTCCTTCGCAATGTGTTCACCTCCGCACTTTACGCTCATAGGTACCGCACTGCACTTTAGCTATGTGGCCAAACTTTTGGCACCGGTGGAATTATATAACTTTCTTGGTGCGTCTTGGCGATTCTACGGTCACACAGAGCGTCAGAACTGTTGTGATCTTATAGATCGCTTTGCCCTCCGGTGTCTTCTTCAGCTCTATATGATTGAGCGACATTGATACCTTATTCGCCCCCTCCCCGTCCTGCGTATCCACCGTACTAATAGCACAGGGATCGTTTGACTACGAAAGTCTTCTTCGATGTCCTTATCAGAGATTTTTTGAGGGATTCCTCTGATGACGACTCGGAGCCACTTTTCACTGTTGAAGAGGAATGTGTGAAATTACACTTTTGCTGTTTGGAGGAAGGCCAAGGCGTTCTTGTGATCCTTTTTTGTTTTGTGACTGGGTGCAGCTTTAAACCCAGCGCCATGTTTTGCGCTTTTGCGATTGTAATATTTTGCTTGCGCAACTCAGCCGCAAGCTCCAGCATCGTGCCGTTTAGCGAAGTACAATTGCCAGTACTTCGCCCTTTGTCATCTTCTTCGTAGCTACCGGTTCGGCTGCCTCTTGGTTGATCAGCAGATCAAATAGGTTGCTGATTAAAACTTTCTCTGCAGGCTCAGGAGCAACTTGCTTCTGCGACTTCCGCTTATTGATTTTTTAGATGACAAAGGATTTTTTTCGGCCATTTCAGCGTTATCAACGGCCGTGGCTTCTTCGTCTGAAGATAAATACGCCAGTTTGTCGGCTATCATATTGCTAGAGTCGTTTTCCGCGCTGAGGTTCAACACGACGATTGACTGAAAATCGGCGGCGAATATTTCCACGGCGATATCTTCTACTTCACTCAGGTCTCTTGGCATTACCTTCCTTACTTCTTGCGGTGAAATTCACCTTAGGCGGAAAGACATCTAGAGAGTAGGTCTTGTCCAAGGTCCTCAACATGGAGGCGATAGCTGCTCTTTGATCGTTGCCAAACAATTGCGACATTTTCAAAAAAGTGTTCAGGTACCGTCAAACACGAAAGAAAATTTTCTTGCGCACTATCTAGTACCGACTAGTAAAAGACTGATACTGGAATCAACCCACTACTGCAAGCAGCAGGGGCCTAAGTTACAGTTCCACAAGGAACACAGGAGCAATCAATAAACACGTCCACACTCGATGAAAGCTCGGTGTATTCTCCGTTGTTTAATATAAATCTACATGGTATGATCAATATAAAACCGAACTGAAGTTACGGCGCCAAGATGGTGCGGAGTTCTGGATAATGCATCTAATCGTCAGTTGCGGTAAGTCGTGTCTCAATCTGCCAGAAGTCTTTGTGCGGTATGCACCGATACCTCTTTTGCAAATAATTTTATCAACACAGACTTTGAACTGGGTGATTTTCTATATGAATGCAACATACGAGTAGCATGCAAACATTCAATTTCATTTAAAACTAGAAACAATAGCATTTGAGACTGTTGTTACGTTCAGTCAAGCTATACAGTAATCTCTATGTTATGAGCAGTATTAGAGTTTTGAAATAGGCATAATGAGAAGCCGACGTCCTTGTTGCAGCACAATTGCAAAAAATGAAACTAATTCAGTAAATTATTTGAGAAAATTGATGATTAACAGCCAAAAAGGTTTGATATGGTTGAAATCTCGTTTGGAACAGTCTAATAATTGTAAGGGACAATTTAAACATGCATCGCGTTGAAGCTAAATTTTGTTCCCCGGTTACTGATGGTCGACCAAAAGGAGTATGGGGTCAGGGGTAGCCCGCAAGTCAAATACCACCTGACTTTCATTTCGGTGATAATCAACTGTAATGAGATTTGGGTTTATGAGCATAACCTTGAAACAACGCAAGTGATTGGATTGGAAAAATACACACTTCCACGTCTTGAAGGCACAAATTAGAAGTACAACATAGTTAATGTTGATAGTTTTTTTTATATGAAAGGCACTGTGTACAGCGAGTTGTTTCGCTTTGACCGATGATTAATACTAATTTCTACTGAAATGTCTTGAGGCGTTAAAAAGATGATGTTCATTGAAGCATGCCAAAATTTTGGAGCAGTTACAAATAACTTGTGCACTATGACAATGCACCGGCGCAGTTCTCGAATAAAACTCATAAGCGCGTGTCAAACAATACCCTTCCTACTCATCAGATTGAAACTGAATTGCAAACCGTGGTTAACAAACTTAACACAGAAGACATGTTTACAGCTTTCTCAGAATGGCGGAAGCATTGGATTCGCCGTATTAATATAGGAGACTATTTTGAAAGCGAAGCAGCCTAAAACATAAATATTTAACAATAAAGAGATATTTAAAGCTGGTCCGGTTTTATATTGCTCATGGCTTATATAATATAATGTATGTATATTGTAATTGCATAACGGAAACTTCATTATGTCATTAAAGTTCATAATTTTAATAGATACCTAACGAAAATTTCACTTTTTTATCGTACCATATCATTAAAATGTCTTGGAGTTTCTTTCTGTTGAGATATTGATGTATTGTTATTATTGTTAAATTTTGACTTATGGTATTTGAAGCTCTTACTTTTGTATACAATGTAGGAAGCATTATGAAAAAACCGATAATTTACAAAGCATTTGCGTCAAAACAGTGTACTTTATTACTTTGTTTCCTTCAATAATTAAATTGATGAATAATATGTAAATGTCCACTTTTTAAACATAAAAAGTAGTAAATATACTTTTCCTATATATAGGTACACAACAGATAACAGAAAACTTCAATTTTTATATTGACTCGTACAATTTGTGTATTTCCTAGATTAATAAACCCATTTTTATCTTATCTCAAATATATGAAATATGATTAAACATAACATAAAATAAAAATTTAAATAACATGTATAAGAATTTATTTAGTTAATTGAAATGGGCTTTTACTAAATATATTTCAATGCTTTTAATTATAAAAAATCGTACATAAACAAAAATGTTTCTAATTTAAAATAATATGAATTGCATCAAAAAAACTGTTACTAGTTTGAATTTGGCACTACAATCTAACGTTAGACTGCACGAATATATCGTTTAGAATTTAGAATCTGTTTGGTGTATTGCACCAGTATACATCAGGTTGCACTAGTACAGAGTACCAAATAAAATATAGATTCTAAATGGTATTGTATGGCACACTGAATTTGGGCAACCTGGATGTACACTTCTGCATTATACCAAACAAACTTTTTGTTTGATCTTATTTGACATGACATTGTTTCATTAATGTACACATTTTACTGAATTTTTTTATTGTAATAAACCTTGCTTTAGTTGCAAATCAATTTTTTAGAACTTGTTAATTATTTTTAGCAAGTAAACCATAAAATAAATTTTATAAAATAGGGTATTTCAGAATTCCTTGATGCGTCACTGAATTTTAAAAGTCAGTGTGACTAGGGAGTGGGAGTGGATCAATAATTTTGGTTGGGTCCATCACGGTTAACTTGCAGAAATTATTAGGATATAAAAATAATTAAGGAATCCAGAAGGTTTACTACTTCACTTTTGCGCTACAAATCAGTCAAAACTGATAACGGCGATCCGAAACTAAGGAGGTCCTACCTAAATGGAGAAAGGAGAGATATTCAAAGAAAATTGTATCTAAACCAGTAAAATTTATTCTATCTGAATAACTCAATAGGTACAACAATAATAAATATTATAACAGTAATTTTATATTCCTTTCAGAATGCATGTCACAAGCAAAAATTAATGAATGTGCCTGTAGAGCTTAAGGCTAAGTGAATAAATTACTTAAATAAAACGTATCTGAACTAATAATTTCACAATTGAACCAGTAATAATGTTCAAGTCCTACCACAGAAGGATTGCATTTTAATTTAAATTATTTTACTGCTGATACTGTGTTATATAACACTGTTTACGTAACTTAACAAGAAAATGCGCTATTCAACTAACTTAAAACTCTAAGATAATAGTATTAATACCAACCCTTCTGTTAGTACTAAATATCAGTGTGTAGGTATAATACAGTACAATTATGTGGTTATTGTAAATAAAAAGAAATCTGAAAGTTAGGTAACTTTACTTCACGTCTAGCTGAACAGTTTGTATATAACATGAATATGATAAAATAGCACAAGTTATAGCTGATTTGGTAATACATAATTCGGCACGTTATTTATACCAATTCGTACCGTTACCGAATTTAAATGAAAATTTGCTATCATCTAAGAATTAGCAAAAAACTATAAATACTTCAATCGGAAAGTACATTTAAGAAATCTGAAAATTATAAATAACAATTATAACTAAGTAAAGAGCACATGGCATGCCTTGTGTTTCTGATGATAATAACAGCTCCACAAACCATAATCGTATCGTGAAAGCTCATTTATCATCGGAATAATTAAGCACTTTAGGAATAGAGGAAAAGTACGACCTTGTTACGTGAACTGCGTGATGCGCAATCGCATCCTAGGTTGGTCGAACATATTCCAGTTTCATTGTAAAGGCTTCTTCGTCACGTCTGAAAGTTACAAAAGTTACAAAAACACTAATGATATAAAACCTAATTCTTTGAAAGTATTTACAAATTAAAACGGTAAGGAGCGGCATTTGTGAGAACCAATAGCGACTTTACAGATTATAAATTCCCGCGATTTATAACAGCCCACCTGAGTATTCATTCGATAAATCGTCTCAAATAGTAAGAATTTCGAGTGGTACTGAAAATCCTTTCTTAAATAAATTTCAAAATCAATTTATTTTTATGAAAATTAACACCAAATATCTAAATGTACTCAAGTTCAAAATAAAACAACATAATCTTTGAGAAAAAATGATTTTCTTAAAATTCAAGCAGGCTCGATTGTTGGTTGCTCCTATACAACCTGGATTTCACACATTTCAGTTTAATTATTGGTAATTAATTTTGTTTGCTTGGTCTTGCATCCAAAAATTTTGTTTTAATAAACAACTAACTCGAGAGGGTAATTAACTCAAGATAATTTATAAATGGGAAAAGTTATGTTTTGAAGGGTTTCTAGTATTTTTGGAATTTCCTTGCTCGATTAATGAAACTTTAATTTTTCGTTGGTAGGTACTTTCACATACATGCACACCCCCCCCCCCCC
>JAHWXV010139286.1:0-12842 GCA_024586415.1 Phrixothrix hirtus
ACGCGCACATACGCATGTCCAGGCACCCACAGACCCACACATTCACCTAAGCTCACACGTGAACACTCATCAACACACATGTATTCAAAAATAACAAAATATTCAAATGCCGAAAACTAATCCATGGTCGTCGTATTGAAGTGTAAAGATATTAATTTAAAAATAAATTAGACACAGTAAGTGTTCGAAACGGCTTCCGTAGAATTAGCCATTGACTTTATCAAACCCACACAAAATAATCTAGCGGCTTTAAATTGGGAGATCACGAAGGCTATTGAACAAATGGATTTATCCAGTGACAATATGAGAAAAATGAGCTGGAGCACAGTCATGCATAAACCAACTCCTCATTCTAATGGTAATCGGAATGCCTTCTAGAAAAACGGGAACGTCATTTTGCAAAAAATTTAAGTAAAATATTCCTGAAATGCTTTTTGGTAGAAGGAATAGGCAAATGAGATTGTAACCTAAAAGACCACATAAGACATTTAAAGAAAATTTATGTTGATAATGAGTAATAAGTTTTGCATGATGGTTTTCTTCATTCCAAGTGTGGATGTTTCGAAAATTAGTAATCTCAGTTTTTGTAAATCAAGATTGATCGGTAACATGTAGGTATCTCAGGAAGTTAGAGTGCATTGTCCAACTAACCACTGGGAGAAAATTATACGAATGTTATAATTTTATGATAATAAGCCTTGCACAGGCGTAATGTAAAATGGGGACAATTGTTGTCCACCAAAACCTTACAAATGGAATACTGAAACGAAATAACAATATTCTGGTGCTGGTAGTAGAAGATAACTGGACAATATCGTGTATATTCTTTTCAATCCGTCTACTCGAGCTAAAGCCTGCCTGCCAGATTCCCTGAGACGGCTTTCAATTGCTTCAAACGTTTTATAATTTGGTATACTTCGTGTAAGAAACGTTTCTTGGCATTTTTATATACCTCACTATAAATTAAAAGTATGTCCATTTGCTTTGTAAAAGTTAAACCAATTGTGATGTCTTCCATAATAAGAACAAATGTGAGTATTAACTCACACGAAAATGTACAGAACTAGTGCAGCATATTGTGACGTTGCAGTATGACTTACTAGGAACCTATATTTTAGCAGACTGCCGGTCAATCGTGCGGGTTAGGTTCGTAGGTAACTCTTCTCCAGGTTTACCTACATGCGGTTGCTTAGGTTTCCTTGTTCTCAGATCTGTGTTCATGCGGAATAACTATATCAGTTGACGTCATTTACCGGTATGCAATTTCAACTTCTGTCATGAAACAAACATTCACTATTATAATTTTATAATTGTGTTGTTTTCTGAATTTAATTATGAACGTACTATAATAATAAGAATGAAGTTATTTATAGAACAATTTAACAAAAACAAAAAGAAAAATTAAAACAATATTTCAACGATACAACTAATCTAGCAACTAATTGGAAATTAGATTTTATTTATATAAAGAGAAGAAAAAGGGCGGTTCTTCGTACTTAAATGGATGGTGGTTTAATATATCTCGGCGACAAGTCGTATTAATATTGACGGAGCAAGTTGTGAAAGGCATGTTGTGAGCTTGTAAAGATGAAAGATTGAATTAAAATCTTACCTTTAGTATTTTTATCCTATAATTCAATATGATGATGTGACGAAGGACACGTGTATGATAAAATGCGAATTTAAACAAAGACTTGAAAGTTTCTTTAAAAATAGATAGTAAAATCTTAAGATTTCTCCCAAATGTACACAACGGCAATAACCCTATAAATCTTGAACAGGTACCTGTCAGATCACTTGTCTTCCTCTCTAGTGCTCCTATAAAATCGTTAGCCTCATCGGTTTCCAAAATATTTTTCAATTTAGTAAAACATAATCAAAATTATAATATAATTCCATAGACTTAGTTAATAAAATAAGAAGTGTAAATAATCCTAAAATTAGCATACTGCAAATCCGTCCCATGCGATAAAACAATAGAAGTTATCAACAATATACTACACGACCCCAACCTAGGTAGAAATGTCACTTAATGCTACCTATAATTGATTAAACATTTCTATACCAAAAACTACTTTCAATTTAATAATAAAATCTATACCAATTATAAAGAATTTATTATGAGCTCCCCGTTATACCCTATTTTGGATAATTTATAAAACGAGAAACTCGAAAATAACAAACCTTACGTTACACATTTCGTCTTTTATTACAGATATGTTGACGACGTTATTACGTTATTCAATGGAATACTAGCAGAACTCAATAACTTCATTACATTCCCAAACAACATAGAAAAAATGTAAAATTCAACCACAAAATAAGTAACTAGGATAAAATTCACTACATAGGCTTAATAATAGAAATCAGAAATAACGAATTTTGATGTTCAATATTTAGAAAACCAAGACAAACAAATCACCACACTATTTCCATATACACTCAGGTGCTATGTCTAGGTCCCATTTTCAAGAAGAAAATATTCCAAATAATTAATAGCAATTATGCTCTATTTCAAATTATCCGTAAAACCTAAAATAAAATTTTTAATAAACACCATCCTTTATAATTCTACACTTACCCCAAAAAGAAAGCAATACACAGAAATAGAAAGCTTCATTTCCTGTGGAAATCTTTCATGCAGAATTACTTCCATTCTTCAAAAAAATATCTTTACAATCACGTTTAGCTTTATATTTAATCTAAACCATACCAAATATTAATATAAAAAACAAATGTATCCTCAGAGGCAGTGTTATTTATCTTTTATAATGCTAAAGCTGTCTACAGAAGAACCTTCATGCAAAATATGCGGGTCTCGCCAACAGAAAGTTCCTAACCAGATTCCGTGATTATCATCAACACAGCTGAAAAAATTTAATAACTTCCGCTTCCGCATTCTCTAAAGACCTATCAAAAAATAACTATAGCCGCAACCCATATAGCTTATTCTTTATATTGTAAAAAAAACTAGAAGCAATAAATGGAAAATTCTAGAATCGTCTAGCATGTTGTTTTTATAATAAAATATGTGATGTAATCACAATGCCTCATTGCAGTAACTGATATCTGTCAATTTAGTTAGGTCAGCAATGAGTCATGGCATTAGAATTTATTGCATCATTATTATGACTAATTTTATTCTTCAATAATCTAGATCTTCTAGAGTTTTCCCTTTTCTATATGAACAGCAGATTAATTTCCGTTAGTTTAGTTTTTATTAGAATCTTGTACTGTTCACTACTGATATACATATAAATATAAATATAAATGTTTGCTGTTAGTGGATTGTGAAATAAATATTTAAATAATTAACGGTACATAAATAATTGTAATCTTACTGAATATAAATAAACATTTTAAAACAATTAACTAGCTTTGTTACATAGGTTTCGGGTGCGGGTTTGTTATTAAAAGTATAAACTCACAGACTATTATTAATTAAAAGCTAGTGTTAATTGTTTCTATTTGCCCAGTATAAAGAAGCGCCGAAAAGCAAAAAACGGAGTCGTTGATGGAAATTTTGCAAGGATGTAGGACAAGATGGATTCTAATAAAAAAAACGGAATCGAACCAAACCCAGTTACAAGAAAAAATAGAATCCAATCAAACTAAATCACACGAAGAAATTAATTCCAATAAAGAAAAAATGGAATCTAATCAACATAAATTGCAAGAACATTATTACAAGCAAATTAAAAGAGGAAATGGAATCCAATCAAAATAAACTACAGGACCAAATTAAATCAAGACAAAATCCATTAAAAGAAGAAATCACAAACGAATTAAAACAAGAAATCTTGTCGATTAATGCAAATCAAAATAAATTACAGGAAGAAATTAAGCTAAGCCAAAATAAACTAGCAAAAGAAATAGAAGACGTTACAAACGACATGCCAACAAAATAGGAGTAAGTAACTAAGAAATGTGATGAACTACATCAAAATTTTTTCTGCTTACCGTAAATAAAGAAGTTAGCATACCTAAGAAGGGAGTGGTTTCTACTCCTCATTAGCAGCCAATAAAAGTGAATGTGCGGCAAGTTGAACATTTTCCTGTTACTGAAAATGGCATGTCAAGTACTAGAAGGCATGTTAAAGCACCCACATAAGATGGGAAGAGATCTTGGCCAAATTATCATAAACAATTCGTGGCAGCCGCAACATCAAATGGATGGAACATTGAAGAAAAGGCGACTGCCTTAATAGTGGCTCTATGTGGGGATGCTTTAGACATTCTACAAACAATACCGGACGATCTACCGAATAACCACGATTACCATGTTTCACTATTGGAAAGACGATATGGAGATAAACATCCGCAACAGGTCTACTGTGCCCAATTAAGAAACCATATACAGAAGCTTGGAGGAAACCCCCAGGAACTCGAAGTTGAAATTGCGCGGCTTGTAAGATCAGCATACTTAACGACTCCAGAAAGTTTTATTGAACAAATTGGGGTGCAAACATTTGTCGATGGTGTTAGGAATTCTCAAACATAACAAGCATTTAGATTAGCACATCTGCATGACCTTGCTAGTGCATTGGCACATGCACTAAAATTTGAAGCGGCCAAATAGGCTTCAAAGGGCCATGTTCGTGTGCGAGCCATTGAGGAAGATAAAACTAATTCAGAGACTTTAAAAGAAACAGTTTTACGACTAATCAGAACCCAATGATCAACAAGACGTACATTACGATGCTGAAAATGTGGTAAATCGGGACATATACAGAAAAATTGTCGAGAGGGTATGCACAGGCCCGCCGAAAACAAAAAGTTACAGGAAAAATAGAAAGGATCGATGTGAAGGGACGATTATCGATCTCTGCTAGCCCATAAGTCATCATCCAAGTGGCATCGTTAAGACATAAACCGGATAACCTTTACATTAATGGAACAATTACAGGGAAGAATCTCAAAAATGCTGCTGAACACAGGAGCAACAAAGACAATAGTAAAACCGAACATTGTTGGGAATAGAAGATTATTGACGTTACAGCTGCGATTACGTTCAGCTACAGGAAACTATGCAACCGTTTAAGGTGAAATTATTACAGATATTGAGATACATTGTAGGAAGTTAACGCATTGCGTGCTAGTAGCTGATATCGAGGAACCTATTATATTGGGTATGGATATAATGTCTGATTTCGGCGTTGCGTTAGACTTAAAGAATCTTACTATACGAATTGATAATTAAGAGATACCCATTAGACAGCGAGATGACCATGCAATAAAAATAACCCTAACCGAAGAAGTGACATTACCACCAAGCAGCGAAACAATAGTTATGGGCCAACCAGATAGGATCTATAGGAATTCTAGAAACCAGAAATATAGGTATTGGTAGTAGAATTTTAGCTGGCGGAGCGTTGATAGAGACCAAGGGAACAACACCCGCTTGCTTGATGAATCTCAATCCCTTCCAAGTAACTCTAAAGAAGAGCACTGAATTAGGAACATGCTCACCTATCTCATCTGTAGTACGTTATACAAAAACCAATGAGAATGTTTTGCCTGTAAAGAATTTATCTAAGCTACATGTCACGCTCGAATCCTTGGACAACGATTTAACCCATGAGCAAAAGAATAAATCTAGACAATTAATCCAACAATATTCTGATATATTTGTCTCGGATGATAATTTGAAGGGAAGAACAAACGTTGTGGCGTACAAAATAGATACCGGCAATACCCAACAAATACGTCAACGTCCAAGGAGGCTGCCTTTATCCAAACGAGAGGAAGCTAAACAGGTAATCACAGACATGACCCGTGAAGGCATAATAGAGTCATCTAGTAATCCTTGGGCTTCTCCAGTGGTATTAGTTAAGAAGAAAGGTGCTAGCACTCGATCCTGTGTAGATTACCGATGTTTAAACAATGTATTGACGAACTTTAGGCACGCTTTCCGACTCTAAATGATTTTCAACTTTAGATATGAAAAGTGAATACTAGTAGGTCAGCATGGAGCCTGAGTACTGAGAAAAGACAGCATAATCTATTATATCTGGTCTCTGGCAGTTCATTGCGATGCCTTTTGACTTGTGCAATGTATTAGCGATGTTTGAAAAGCTAATGGAATTAATCCTGAGAGGACTAACATAGCAAATATGTCTAGTATACTTGGACAATGGCATAGTTATTGGAAAGACCTTCGGCGAACACCTGAGAAATCTCTCAGAGGTGTTTCAAGGACTACTAAGTGCACATCTACAGCTTAGTCCGAAAAAGTGCAACTTATTTCAAAACACAGTGAAATACTTGACGAAAGCATTATGCTATGAAAAACCACGCTATGAAAACTCGTGGAAGGCATTATGGGATTTAGGAAAACATATTTGTACCGGTGCTAATAGAAAATTAACTGTTCCAAAGCTCGGCTGCGATCTAGACCAGCTTAATTGGCGCGTGGTACGTAACATGTTGGAGGTAGTACTTCGAAGCACTGGTGTCACGTTCCTGGTGTGTAGTTGGAATCCAAATGGAACTCCACCAACGACGAAATCTGTGGACTGCCATTTTTTTAAGAAATGGGTCTGCAAGTATGGATCGCAATACAGATTCCGACATTCACCAACAAAAGTAAAGCCATCACAAGTGCAATGTCCAAGGTCACTGTTACGGGACGTAACTGTCTTAAAGAGGTAGAAGTGTAACAAAAATTAGAAACAATAAATGAAAAATGCTAGAATCATCTAGCATGTTGTTTTTATAATAAAATAGGCGATGTTTGTCAATTTAGTTAGGTCAGTAATGAGTCATGGCAATTTTGCATCATTATTATGACTAATTTTATTGTTCGCTGATCTAGATCTTCTAGAGTTTTCGTTTTTCTATATAAACAGCTGATTAATTTCCCTTGGTTTATTTTTATTAAAATCTTGTACTGTTCAATACTGATATATATATAAATATGAATATACATAAATGGAAATATAAATGTTTGCTGTTAGTGGACTGTGAAATAAATATTAAAATAATTAACTGTATATAAATAATTGTAATCTTAGTGAATATAAATAAACATTTTAAAACAATGAACTAAACTTCGTTACAATATTCAACATTTTCAATAACTACAAGTTCAATGAATTTGCAGAAATATATTACATTAAACTTTTAAACGACAACACCTATACTTCCACAAACGTACCTCTTAATTTTATAAAATATAGAAACTCCACAAATCAATGCTCAATGTGAATGATGGAGAGCACTTTTATAGAAATGTAATATTTTACCGCGTACCTATGTTTAAAAATTTTCACATCGCTTAAATTCAGATTTTATCGTATATGTGTATTTTTTCAAATCCTCATATCAAATTTTAAAACTAAATATACTAAAAATAAGATTTTTATTCAAACTGCCATCTTTACAAGTTCACAACTTCATCTTAATAACCTTATTTTAATTTGTACCATGCTTAATCTTATTCATTGCCTGTTACAATTATTTATCATTTTACTTATTTTATTAATCGGAATGTTTCGACCTTATACCAAAATCTAAAATTACTAATTAACGAACAATTATATAAAAAAAAAAATTTTAAAGGAAAAATTAAAAGTAAACCCACAATCAATTAAGTAAAATAAAATTAATTAAATCTTAAATACTAACGTTAAATCTTTTAATTAAATCCAATTGAAATTATACATTATAATGCAATCCTAAGCCCGGGGATGCTTTTGCTCATTAGTAAAGACCCTTCGTTGTGTATACTTAACCTAAAAAAACAAAAATTCTGTTGAGAGACTTATTTTATTTTATTTTACGTGTTCAAAAAAATATCAGCAATAAAGATTTAATAAATTCGCGCAGCAAATATAACTTCTGTAAGACGGTAACATGTGTAGATCAATCAGGATGCAATTGTGCATTCACCTAAAGGAACCTCTTAAACTCATATCTGTCAACTTTTATCTTTGAATAGACTATTACCTCTTCATTTAGTGAACACTTCCTTTGTAAAAATCATGCACTTGGGCCGACACAACTATTCTAATTTTTACACCTAGTCTACAAAGGCACTTATCTAAATCCTTTCAGGATTTAGAAATTCCTAGCACATTTATTGCAGAGACAAAGTTTGGTTTGATTTAATGACTGATATACGTTATGACTACCTCTAACTATTTTAATCCAATGGTGCGAGTACTTAATCTCGCTACCGTTTCGTCCTAGTTCCTTTAATTAGTTTTATATATTTACAATAAGAAATATTTTATTTGCATCTAATTTAAGTAATACTTCGTTTTATAAACCATTCATGTGTATGCATGCCTTTTCATTCAATATTTTTAGCTAGAGTAAGGGGATGACATTAGCGTTTAAAGTTGGAATTTGTATGTCGCATGACGATATATCAAATTTTTTCATGATCTATATGTTGGAACTTTTTATATCTTTATTCTAATCTTTCCGGTAAAACACCGAGTGTTACGAGCGGTGTATGTAGTATTTTTTCATTTTAACTATTAAAACAATAACTGGTTTTAGATCATGAATATGTTAAGTACGATTTAATTTGATTTGTTACATTAGAGGTTAATCATATCATTAAAAATTCAAAGTTGTAATGACTCCAACAATTTGTGAAAAAGATGTAAATTTAAGTAGGTAAATAAATTTAAATAGTTATTACATTATATTCAATAATTCACAAAAGCAAGACCTGCATTAAATAAACAAGCCGCTTCATCAGCTAAGCATCATTTAATTAACACAACTCGAACAGTTCACAAATGCACACGGAACATTTGCCTTTTTCATATTTAAATTTTTCAGTAACACAATTTTATTTTACCCGCCGCTATTTTTATTGTAAAACTTTCAACGCCTTTGCGCTTGTTTTGAAAGCTATTATATAAAATAAACATTTACTTATTACTTGCTCAAAGTGCTCTCCTGTCGTAAAAAACATTTTTTATAGCGTCTTAATAATCCTCATTGGCAAACGATCCTTAATACTTGAGACAATTAAGCTCTTCTCCAATCCTTATTTTTAAATCGTCATTGTAAACTTTCTACATCATAGGAAAGAATCTAGTGGTGTTAGGTCCTGCCTTCTAGGTCGCTACTTCACACTGCCATTCTTTCCCCACTAAGGAATGAACTCTCTTTGGCGTTACCTTGGTGTTACCATTATGTGGGAGCACCATCGTGCTGAAAAATTATTTTTTTCGAAGGTTTAGTGCAATGTCCTTCATTAAAAGTGATAGCTCATTGCGAAGAAAATCCAGGTAATGCTGACTATTTAAATACTCAATAAAAGATGTTAACCAATAACTGTCAGTTCACAATTCCGCATCAAAAATTCACACCCATATCATCTGAAAATGTTTTCTTGGAGCCCGTGTGAATTTTTCGAAGACCAGAAGTGAGAGCTATATCTATTCAAAAGCCTATTACTGCGAAATCGGGATCATCCAAACAATCTCTGAAGTACTCTGGGATCATTCTATTCAGCTACAAGTGAACTCGCAAATTTAATTATTGTAATATAATCTCGAGGTTTTAGCCCTTGATGTAGGTAGACGTATTATGGATGGAAGTTATTTGCTTTTAATATCATCTGAATAGAAGTATAAGCTATATAAATCCCATTATATAGTTTGAATAGAAATCTGCGAGGTTATATGCGTTTCTTTTCGTTAACCGTTCTTCCGCGTGATTAACGCCTTTTTGTAAAATATCTAGCTCGACCAAAATTAATTGCCAATTTTGCGAAATATGAACAGGTTTATATCCCTCTTTTACAATATTTCTGTGAGTATAGTATTCGTCTATGCCTTTTATTTTTGTTACAATCGCCAAAAATTGAAGTCATATCCAAGTTCCATGAGTTTAAATAATTCTTCATTTTAATTGGCGAGATTTCAAAAAACGCATTATTTTTAATTTTCTGTAATAACTGTTGATAGTTATTAAAATATCAACTGATTATAGTTTTGTTTTCAGTGTGTCAATTGTCACCATAGTTAAACCGATCTTAAAGCGAAATCATTTTTATATGGTTGAACAGAGAATAAATAGCCGATTCCGGTAGTGAAAACAGACAATACAGCGTGCCATTTAAAAAACTGAAGTTGACAGTATTTCCGGTTTGGTTGGAAGTGAAAAAAATATTCGGTGAACTATTTTACAGGAGAACACGAGCGCTTTACAAGGAGCTATACTTTTATATGCCTATCTATATAAGTAATAGAGTTATCAGTTGGACACGCTTCAAAACATCAGCAACCATATAAACAACGGGGGTGACGTAATATTATTAGGTTTTCACTATATACGGTGATTTTAAAGTACACCAACAAACTTGCACCCCCATAGGCGGTGATAATTCTAAATTTCCGGTATCAAAATGATAAAGGATTGTTTGGAACCCTTGCAATAACGGGACGTCCGAACGTGTCGTTTTGACTAAATAACTTATAAACACAAGACGCTTGTTGTTACAGCATTCTAAAATTGTAAATGTTCATAAATCGGGGATGTTCACTGTATTTACGATGCGTTCATTTCCGTTCCCAGGATTGTTTTCCTTATCGAAGTGTGTTGATTGTCATTTTTGTGTGTTCATTAATTTAATTTTATTTAGTTTTAAGTTGAATACCCTGTTTGTGTAATAATAGATACATTAGCTAATATAAAGGTGACAGACAAGTTTTAATCTATGACGACGCATTTTGGGAAATTTTTGTAATAAGGTTGGTGTTACATTTATATTACAATAGATATGTTGTGTTTAAATAAAAAGTCACTAACAAATATAACTAATGGTAACAAAAGGATACATTACAGTAATGGATATTGATTTACAATTTTTAACGAAATTTAGAAAAGGAAATATTAAAATAATGTTACTTATAAAAATCTGGATATTGTTTTGAGTGTAAGTTAACGTGTTTAAAGGTGCTGTCTGCGTAAACAATAAACCAATAAAAATGTATATAGAGGTAAGTTGGTGTTCATATAAAATAAACCTACACATTCCGTAATTTGATATTAAAACAACATACTATTTTCTGTATCACACCCAGTTGAAATTGGAAAATGTCTAGACACATTAATTTGTATACACATTTTTCGGCAGTTCTTAGAAAGTCGACATTTTCAATTTTTTCACAAAAGTGTTCTATTTCATGTTGTCTATGAGCGCGGGTTGGCCTCTACAATAAATAAAGGTCATCGGTCTACTTTAAATTCAACCAGTATACTCTTGACTAAGCCTTCTATAAAATTTTAAAGACAATCAGTTTTTTCTAGTAAAGTTACATTATTGTTGGGTTAATTTCATTAGCGATAAACCTTGTGGCGATTTTACTTGAAAGTTATATTAAAATGGAAGAAATTAATTAGCTACCAACTGGCAAACCATAAACTTCGGACCGTCTTATAAAATCGTATACTAAAATATATGAAAACCAAACGAGTTGGTAAATTATGTAATTTCTCTAATAAATTTAATTAGTTTACTTTTATACAAAGCGTGTACTGATTAAAATTTGGATATCCTAAGTAATTTTAAGGATTTTATTTAAAATTCTCGGGATACCGTCCCCTGCTTAAATAACAATAATCTTTGGTTCTATTATTTCTACCTAAAGGTTTAATATGAATTGAAATTATATTTATTTAGATTTGTAGGTTTCCACCAGATACATGCACTCCAATAAGTAATATAGGTCACGAGTTTGATACGTTTATTATTTTTAAATTAAAATACTCATATGCAAAGTTAAACAACTTTTACTCAACAAGTAATAAATGGAAGAAATACAAATCGACCCCTTTAGGCCACCAAGGCTGAGACTTAAAATGTTAGTTAATACCTGTCCTACACCCGAAGTAACTCTAGTCGTCAAAATAATCTTTACTTTAACAACTAATTTACTATTTAGAAATTTGAATCCTCTTTAAAGTGAATGTAATTTATAAACTCACTTACGTTTAACTAGTTCGTTTTATTTCTAATTAAACTACGAAGTTATTTTCTTTCCATTGCTGGTTTGGAATTGGCTTGTCTGTGCACGAATGCTTTGGACTGATTTCTATCTTTTGCCTGTTGGTTAATTCGGGTACCAAGGGTCCACTTCCTTAAGGTCTCGTAGCGCGTAATAATACCTTGGCCTTGGAATAAACTCGTGCTAAACGCGAACCGTTATTAAATCGAGTCTCATAGCTATGGTAGATATCGCAAAGAAAGTTACACGCGAAGCATATAAGCTTTACCTAATACAGTAAGGTAACGGAACCCAATTTTCATGTACGAAAATATACAGGGTGTTTCATATAATATGAAATTCCTTTTTAGGGATGAAATCAGGCCCTATAAGTACCCCAATAAGCGTAAAATTGAAAGCTATACGAATAATAAAAATTCCTTTTTTTAAATAATGACAAGTAGACTATGTACATGCTTTCAAATATACAAATGTCATCGAGTAAGTGTTTCTTACTAAATAAACATTTCTGTAGTAGAGCAGAATTTTACATGTTTATTTTAACTTTTGAAGCAGACGCATAAAAACAAGGCTGTAAAATGATACACTTTTTTAAATATCAGTACCGATATCTTGATATACAAAAGTATGGCAATTTACGTCAGTTACTAGATGTGTTTCGTTGTCTAACCAGTGTTTTAGTAATAAAAACTAAATCTAAAAATGTGCCCATCTACACCGTGTTTAACTGATTGGTGCTTTTATGTTAATAAAATTGTGCACAGGTCTGTATGAAGTACTTACAGAAGCATGATTCAATTAATATGGATTTAAAAACTGTAAAATGAAAAATTAGATTAAGAGAAATAAATCTGTAAGCGAATTAACATA
>JAHWXV010139295.1:0-14352 GCA_024586415.1 Phrixothrix hirtus
AATAGAATTTGAAACCCTAATAAACGAAATAATTTAATCTTACCCTGAAATTATCAGGCAACTATCCCAAAACTGCATGTGTAACCAAATCGAAAGCATTCATACAAATGAATCGCCGCGCAGACTGGTGAATAAATCAGTGCGCAATAAACGAGACCGCGTGCCGCCGGAGGCGTGACGAACGCGACAGCGGTTCTCAAACAATTTACAATAACAATAATAACGAACGATTTTATTGTCTAAAATCACACAAACGGAACTCCCATAATTTATATGTGCCAACTAAATGTATTAAATCAATACCAATTTTATAGGAAACTCATAAGTGAATTTTAAACCGTTACAATAGGTTTGACTTTCCTCGTCCTTTGGTGAACCGGATCGCTTGGGCCTTTTGTGAATTTAATTTGATTTTTCAAGATTTACAGTAGCTTTGGAGTGTCTCTTCTGCTTTCCTAAGTCTAGCTCCAGCGTTGGAGATTCTGTGGTTGCTGGAAGGGGTTGCCGTGTCGTTTGCAAGTTGGAACGTTCTCAATCCTTTGGTTTCCTCAAATCTGGGAACGTGGCAGATAAAGATATTATGTGGGGGGGAGGGGTGATCCTTGCGCAAGGCCCTCCCTTGCCTTTTTTACTGAAGATATATCGGAGCCTAATTTTACCCTAAAGACTCGGTCTGTTAAGAATGAGCTGACTAATCTTACTGAATCAATCGGAAGTTTGACTAGTGCCATTTTAAAAATCACTGCAACCTTTCACACCTTATCATATGCATTCTCTATGTCGAATAGGCTGACATATGGTAGACGTTTTTTGTTCTTAGCAGTGTTAATACAATTCGTTAGAATTCCTGCCTGTTATACTGCTTAAAGCTCGTTCCGAAACCCAAATTGCATGTTTGGTAGCTTGTCGTTCGATTCCAGCACTGATTTTAGTCTGGCATTCGCGAAGTGGTCTACTAGTTCGGTGAGTCCGTTTAGTAGGTTGATCGGAGGTCTGAGCTGGAATGCTTGGATCTTTATCTGTTTTCGGAATTGTGATAACTAGATCCTCCTTCCAACTCTTTGGACAGTAACCTGTCTGAAAGATCGCGTTGATATTTGTCAGTTCTAGGTAGTATATAGTTTTATTACTTTAGTGGGAATATCCGGGAATTCCCGGTACTTTTTGGTTTTAAGGTCTTAGTCTTGTTTTTAAGGTCTTAATCTTGTTTTTAAGGTCCTCCACGGTGATGTAAAAGGGGGAAGTGATTTTGACATTGTTAATCATTCTAGCTCCACTTTGAACTAATTTTGTGAACCTATTGTGTTAGTGATGATTGGTGTCTAAGGTTCAGAATCCATGGTGAATACTCAATTTCTAATTTTTGCGAAAGTTTAAGATTATCAAAATATTAACCCTCCCCCCTAGGTGACGAAATTTATTATCGGGGTCACTAACCTTAGGACGTCCTGCGGTCATTCCCATACAAATTTAGATAATACTAATAAAATAGAGTAACTGTTTTGTAAGCTTTATTTCTTTCCATCCCACAATTTCACGACCATTAAAATTTTTTTACAAAAGACGCTGACAGTACCCTAACTAGCATTAATTTGAGTAGTTAGCTGTGTAGTGCATAAATCCATGTTTCATGTACTGAATTTTAATCAGGAAGCGAAACGCCATCAATTTGTAAAAATTGATTGTAATAGGTTTATTGGTCGCCTTTCTCTTTCTATGAGAGATTATCTGTTTGTAATTTTTAAAATTATTGCTGGCCGCCATAAGTAAATAAACGTCCACTCTATCTCGATAATGTTAATGAAACTTTTAGAAAATTTATGTTTAATTTGTACTGACAAATGATGTAAGTATAGTAAAATATAATAGATTAAACAAGTTAATAATCGACACTAAAACAAATATCGTTTGCCTTCATTTTAAACATTGATTACTTAAGTGTCAAAGTACATCATATTTGTAAGTTCAATTAGTCTTAATACAGTGTAAAATAATCCCACCTGTTCCACGATGTCGCAATTGACTGAGTTTGAACGTGGTAGAATAATCGACCTATGGGGAACGGTATAATCATTTAGTCATGTGGGACGGGATGTCGCCACAGTTTCTGTATGTTCGCAAAAATAAGAAGAAAATAATGAAGAATGATGTCCCAGATGGTCGTGAATAGTTTTCTCTTCGACTTGTGACTCTCCTGGGTCGTTCTTCATCAACAAAAATATTTATGATAGATGCGATCTACATATCGAACAATTCGATCTTTTGGGCTATCTTTAACTTCGTCATAAAATGAGACGACTACAGTCGTGCAACGGAAGATTAGAAGCGAGCCGTGTTTTCTGAAGAATCTTAATTTTGTTTATGCGCGCATGATGTTTGCAGAATGATTAGAACACGTTAGACACCGTAATTAATAATTACACAATTACGCTGTTCTAACATTAGAAATTTAAATAAACCACCATTTAATTTAAATTTCTAAAATAATTTGCTATTATATAAAATACTCAGTAATTTTAAGTTTTAAACTAAGTTTTTCAGACTATAAAAATAAATATTTTTACAAGTTTCAAAGTGCACCGTAATAAACAAATCGCGAGTGAATTTAAAATAAGTGTAAAAAAATAAAACTTCAAAGCAATAAGACGTAAAATGGGATTATGCAAAGTACATTTTACATGGAGACTGTTGGAATAAAAACACCGCAAGAGGGAAGCACCTCTTGCCGACGTCATAAAACAGAAACCGATGTCGAAACCTTGAAGCGCAAAGGAAAAAGCTGCGATTAGAACATAAATTTAACGTTTGCCATCTCAAACACGAAACTAAGAATTTCAAATTTGGAAGACGCCTATTGAGTAATATAAAAGTACCGGCGTGGGATGTCGAATGTTATAAAAGCCAGAACACGCAATTTTGCGTTATCTTGAGATAGAGAGTGCGCCTGCAGCTGTCATCGAGTGCAGATGTGTTCGTTGGCAATTGTATTTCCTCACGTCTTGAGTTTTATTGCGCTGTTCTTTAGGCCCCTTCTACTTGTAGCGGTGGGTCGGGTGCAGTACAAAAACATATTCAGAAATTGTTTCGTCGAACGTAAATAAACGAAGATGGCTGATTCCTGGTACTGTCCAGAAGAGTTAAAAAAGAGCAGACATCAACGGGCGCATCAATCCACAGCGTCCGCAACAGGTGCAATACCTAAGCAAGCACCAAAAACTCCGAGAACAGTTAGTGTAAGTGCTCGAGGAGAGCAAAAGCGCATAGCTCAAGCGACTGCAGTATACTTAGCTGCAGAATCCCTACACGTACAATCTCAAGCTGATAAAATTAATCAGCTTGATAATCAAAATCAAGAACTGCAGAAGAAACTAATAGAAATGGAAAACTTAATTCAAAAGATAAGTAAAAACACCCAGCCCGCGCCTGCAACGACAACCTCCGTAAACGTCAGAGAGGAAGCACAGCTGAACACGATGGAGTACTTCTCGGAAGAGGAAGGAAGAGATCTGAAGCAAGAAATCCTCGACCACTTCGCACTAGTGGACAACAAGAGGAAAGGGAAGAGCAAAGGCGCGGAGAAATCTGAAGCCAGACCAGCACCGAAACTACTAGTGAAAAACAAGGACTAAGCCTCTCCGGACCGGAAAAAAATGAGAAACCTCAGTCACAGCCTCAACAATCCATGACAACAGCTGCTAGCACGGTAGAGGGACCAAAAAAAGAAAAAACTCCTCTTATCGTACTACGCAGCAAGGAAGTATGGACCAGCGTAGCAAGCGAAATGAAAGCAAAGAACGTCAAGACAACAACCTTTGACGTTTCGCCTTAGTATTTATTCGTATCTCAGGAAGAAAATTATTTATATTTCTAGCAGATAGTCTCCAGCCGGGCGGGCCTGGTTCAATCGTACCTAGCTAAATTGGTTATTAAATAATAAGTCGGTAAAACCTTCCTAAATTATGTATTGTAAATAAAAACAAATAAATTGTTGTATACAAATCGAATATGAAAAGTTCAGAAATAAAAATAATGATAGAATATTTACAGTAATTAACTAAGCGTCCTCTAACACTAAATACATGCTCTGAAATACTAGAATTAATATGTACACAACGAAGCAATCATGCAACGGTAATTAATTATTAGTAAGCACAAGCAATGACGGCAACGATCATTATTCGTAGTGAACGGTTCACTCTGGTTAGCATTAACTTTTAATGGCGGACGGTTGACAAACTTAAATTTTCGTTAATGTTATTAATTAAACGGCGCTTCTCGTAAACGGGCTTCAATCAACAGTAATTGATTTATACAAGCTTTAGCGAATGCTAGGATACACTTGGAAGTTGTCTAGAATCCACGCTCTCGGCGAGGATATTTAAAACGGGTGTGCTTGACCTAGAGGAATTACTATTCGCCTGATACTAACAATCCGTATTGCGGTCGCGTCGTCTTGCCCCGTCACTACCTGTTACACTTTTCAACTGGTAGAAGCGTTTGCAATCATCCCCTACGGATCTGCAGGATTCGTACACCAAGTCTCACGGGCAACTGTGGCATCAGAATAAGACAGACATACGAGAACATACTTTGGGTTTATTGTATCGCGATCAGACCTGGAGCGCGATCAAATATGAAGTGAATCGGTTCGAGGTTGATACCAGAGTGCCTAACTCGCCTCGCGTTTGAACGCGAAGTTCTCGGTTTATCAATGCAGCCCGCTCCGCAATTGAAAGCAAAGCATCGCAGTCAGCAGCGAAGTCTTCCAGCGTACTTTCGTCTCTTCCTTTATACTGTTTTGATACGCGGTATCTTTATTCCACTCGCGTACTTTATTTTCTATTTCAATCCTGTGCGTTGTAGTCACTCGGTACTCGAAATTTATAACGTGTACATATTTAAAATGGCGGTATCTCATTTTATATACAACTATGTTAACTTATTTCTATTACATACACTATTAGTAATTTATCTAATTTTTAATTAGTTTATATTGATTTCTTTACTTTTTGAATTAGTAAACTCCTAGGTTTACATACATTTATACCTATAATTAATTATTCTAATTATACAATGTTTCCCACACTTAATAATAACTTAATAATAAAATTATAATACTGAAACTCGCGAAAAACTGTATCGGTTTTCATAATCGCGATTTCGGTGTTATACAGCTACTTTTACAAACCTCAGCGTATACAGCGCTGGCAACCAGAATTCAGCCAGCAGAATCTGAAGACTACAGGTTAATACGGACCATACTGGAGGAAAGGGAGCTCCAGTATCACACTTATCTCCCCGCACAGGAGTTGCCACTAAGAGTAGTGGTCAGATGGATGCCTGAAACCCTAGCCGACGAAGAAATACTGGAAGACCTACGCTATAAGGGCCTGCCAGTAGACAAAGTCAAGCGAATGCGGAGTGGGTGAACTAAACTTCCCATTCCACTGGCCTTCGTCGAACTGGATAAATCACCTTCAGGCAAATAAGTCTTTGACCTGAAGGAAATTCTTCAGCTTCGAGTCAGGGTGGAAGTTCCTCGAAACGGTAAGAGAGACATAGTTCAGTGCCACAGATGCCAGTACTTTGGACACTCTCAAAGATGCTGCATGGCCGAGGCAAGGTGCGTCGAGTGCGTGGGTAGTCACCACACGGGTGACTGCCAGAAGGAACGCGAACTTCCAGCTATCTGCGCAAACTGCGGTGGAGGTCACACCGCTAGCTACAGGGGGTGCCCAAAGTACCCCGATCTGAAACCATCGACAGGCTCAAAAATATCACCACGAGCTAGAACCGTACAAGAAGCCCGGTCCTACGCGGAAGCAGCGCGTAGGCCGTCAGCCGCCCAGCAGCCAAAGGTAACAAACGTAAATTCTGACATCCCACCTGAGAAGCTTGATAAAGTTGCAGCCATCATGTGGGAAGCAACGAAGGACATCCTCTCCTATGGAGAAGGCGTCACAAAAATACTGACCCGGCTCGCCGACATCCTTGCGGTGTTCGGGGAGAAGGATCAGTAGAATCCACGCCCCTAGGATGGGCACTGCTATAAAGCAACACAAAAACGATATCAGGCGAACATTCCGATGGAGATAAGAGGACCAATTTCAGTGATAAAATGGCCATGGTTGCGTTATCTTTCCTTGTGCAAGTGGGTAACGCTTTTGAAATAATCAAGTGGAGTCGAGTTTAGATCCTTTGAAGTTAGAAATGTAAATCATCTTACCTTGTGTCACGTATTGAGGATCGTGACATTAAAAAGCGCTGCAGTTTACAATTCAAGGTAAATGAAATTTTCCGAAGGTAAATTAGGAAAACAAAACAAGCATTCAGTGACGCAGTTTGAATGTAAACTTAAAGGGGACGTGAATTCTTTTAAGACAGATGACCTGAAATCTAATACCCTGAAGGAAGTCTAAAGTCTTTAAAATCGAAGATAATACAAACGCAACTTAAACTATAGGTGTATTTATCAAATCATCTTATAAACTTTTGCTAAACAAATAAAATCAAAGTGCTTCATGCTTGTTATTTTAATTTTTAAAAATTTGGTTTTACTTACTTACTTTTACACTCGAATGCAAACAATATCCTTGTGGTAAATTCTTGTTTAAAAGTTGTCATAACAGTTTATATAGAGAAGTAACCGAAGGGGCTGTAAATATTAAATGTTTTCTTTAAGATTTATCTGCATTAGATTTAAATGAGAATATTGTTGATTTGAAATTTTGTTTATTTGAATTTTTAATAAATGTATAGAATCTAATGACGTTGTTACTTACTTTGGTGAAATTTAACAAAGTCGTTAATCATATAATATTGGTGAAATCGTTGAGTTCTAGCGTAACTATTTAAATAGAAAGATTAAGTTAATTTTCTCTCTAGGTAATACGGAACTATAAATGTTAGAGTCCGATATTTGAAGGCGTCCTTACCCTGAACTTATTGATAAAGATCAATACAGTTCGAAATAGTTTACCTACTTCAATATTAAAACCAAACAAAGATTACGTAAATTAATAACGTAATAGAGCATTTAATTAAGCTTGCTAATAGCTGCCAAACGAAGCAGACAACGTCCTGGAGAAGAAGAAATTTGCAGTTATCTGAACAAGGGCAAACAGCTCTCACTCAGAACATGATGGCGTGATAAACTATCTGTTACGGAAGTAGAACTCCTCAAATAATTAGTCCGTTACGTCAATAACATGTTTGACCCGATCTTAATGCTATTTCATTAAGAAATAGGAAATCCCAGCCATCTACGGTCTATTAAGAAGTTTATGGATAATGATACTATTGATATGCTTCCACTATTTTTGCCTTTATCGGAGTTATCGCCAATCGAATACGTTTGGAATATAGTAGGACAGCAGTTAAATGCTTTACCCCCACCCCCACCCCCACCCTACCCCCGTCAGCCCCTTGACAGTGCAAATGTTCTCTAAAGAAGTATTTTATAATCATAGAATCGCATACCACGGTCTAACATTGGTCAACTTATTTCAAGTGTGCCTAAATGACTAGCCATGTGCGTACGAGACAGAAAAGGATCAGTGCTTTACTAGTATTTACATATGCAATTGCTTAATTTTTCATCGCTTGTTACTACGAATTAAATTCAACTTTTCTGAAAATTTCATTAAAATTTATCGATTTGTTAGCACGCCATTATGCAAATTAAAATTTAAATAATGATTAAATTTAAAAATCTGTAAATTTCTTTATCTGTGTGATTTGTTATTTTTATGTTTTATTTAAAGCTATATATTATTTTATTTGAATAGAGTGTATAAATGTCTATACTGTTTAAACAACAGTTTAAATAGCGTATCGGCGACTAATTTTATGGTATGTTAGAGCAACAGTGAGTTTGTTTCAGTTAGTATTTAACAACCTTTAAGCGACACTTGCGTTGATTTTTTATCTTACATCGCTAGTGATGTCGACAAAAAAATTCAGGAGCATCCATTCAAGAATAGAGTCAAGCGATAAACCCCAACTCCTTTCCGCTGGCTTAACTGGTATTTAATTATCTACCGCATTTTACCCGAACCATGTAGAAAACCAAACATTTACGTGATAGTCGGTACCATTTCTTATTACTTTCTCTTACCCTATATGAAATATAGGTAACAAAGAAAGTATTGCTTTCGACCAAAATTTTTGATGTCGAAATTTTAGGGTAATACACGTTTTGGGATCCCCTGAGTACGAAAATCATGTTCCTGGAAATTGGTCTGTATGTGCGTGCGCGCGTGCGTGTGCGTGCGTCCGTCTGATATAATGTAGACGGTTTTTCATAAAATTTTCCGAGAGTCGAGTAACCGGAAGTACTCTCATCGATAAGTCTGAATAAAGTAACTAAAAGACTAGAAACCCTAGCTAACTGAAAATTTATGTTCAAGGTTATAATCGTCTTACTGTATGTTAAATGAAGAATTTGGTTAAAGTTGAATAACCGGAAGTACCTCTTTATTTCGGTTATTTTCAGATATTTTTCGAATTTTTCATTTTCACGGTTTTCTTGAAATCGGCTCTAACGATTTTTTTAAAACTTAGTATATTTCTTAACTGCCTGATTTAGTTTTATATTAACTAAGGAGTTTCTCCAATAAATTTTTAAAATTGAGTAACCGAAAGTATTTGGAGAATTAATTGTGAACGATATATCTCAAAAAAAAATCATCATATGCAAATGAAAACCCATATTTAAGTTTTTTATTTTCTGTGCATGAGATCTCAAGAATTTAGTTAAAATCGAATGACCGGAAGTGCCACTTTATTCTTGGGATTTTTAAGTTTTTTTGCGATTTTCTCGAAAACGTCTTTAACAAATTTTTTAAACCTTGCTAAGGTTCTTATGATTTTAATATGCTTTCACGTGAACTTAGCGGTTTTGCTGAAAATATGCGATGAAGCGAGTTATCGGAGAAAATCTCCGAAGTTAAGCAGGGTTTTGCGCGTCCAGTAACTTGGATGGGCGACCGTTACAATTATCGTTCCCAAAATAAATGTAAATAATATTTTAATCAATTGGTGACATTTGCATATTTGTATATCTATGAACGTAAGAGGAAACGACTTCCTGTTGTCTCACACCAGATTTTTTTGAGTTTTGATATCTATTCCGTCTATGATTCTAAAGCGAGTAAGACCTTCCTGAATTTGAAATGATCGTCGCCGCCTCTTATTTTTAATCTTCAAGGCTATTAGTTACCGCTATAACAACATTTAAAAAATACACAAGTATCTTTTACTCAAGTTGCGCTAAAATACTCACATATTTCCTGAGAAACACCGTATTCAACTAATTAACCCCTAGAAAAATTAAACCATGACTGTACGTTCAAGTTAAACAATGCTGCGGAGCACGTGAATTAAATATTGTTACACGTTTTACACCAAATTACGAAAGGGTGCAGAATGAAATAGAATATGTTGGTAAAATCAAATTACACTAGCCAATCAATACTGTTTATAGGTAATAAATTTCCACAAGTAGCATAATTGGAAATAAATCAACTGTACATTTAATTAAAGTGTACAAATAGTTTTATAGGGTCTAAAGTAGAGTCTTTAAAAGTCATTGTTTACTAATAACTTACAGTTAATGGGAATTAACCCCAATATTTCAAATAAAGGACATACATTTAGTGCCCACCTATTTTTCTTCTAATAGAAGTGTACTTCATTAATTTACGTAAAATTCTAACCTTGTTTATTACTTTTGGTTAAATAAAATACTGCTAAATCATATTCGTCCTAGGCACAACTTGCAATAGCAGTGAGCGTTATTACAACAAATTTTTAATTCAACACAAACAAATAGGAATGAAATTACAAGATGAAAATAGAAATATGAGGTATTGTCATTAAATAACGAGACTGGACACCTTGTAAGCACTATACCTAACTAACAGAAAGTGCGTGCAGGGTAAGTTTCCGAAAGTAGACGAAACAAGCCGGGTTTCACTGTCGCTCGTAATCAGTCTGTGAGCAGCCTCAAGTGCGTAAACATGTTAGCGGAATCATGGTTAATGTTAATAAAACTGAGTTAAGGCAGTTAATTAGTAGCATATGGTTCTAGAAAGGCTGAGAGAACGAGTAAGGAAAAACAAGCCCAAGTTGTAGGAAAACAACGCGTAAATTCTTTATCACAAGAACGCTCCATTCGTAGAACAATTTGGACATATTAGAGAATCTCAGTGCTGGACCCAAACTCTGGAATTTGTTAAAAATCCTGAAGAAGGATATAACGGTAAAAATCCCAATAATGCACAACGGTATTCTCAAATACAACAAAACTGACAAGCTGAAGCGATAGCGGACTGTATGGAAGAGCAGCGCTCAAATAATCTCCCTGCCAATAAACATTCAGTAGCAAAAATCACTCAAACAATTAATACTATTAAAAACATCAACATAGATGAACCCATTATAATCAACATATAAGAGGCCACCAATGTCCTTAAGACCATGAATACAAGATAGCCCACCGGATGGGATGGTATTCCAGTTAGGGCGCTGAAGTCCTAACCGAAAAACCAAAGAATGAAATTGTGAGTATATTAAATAAATGTTTGGCAATAGGATATTTTCTTCTTCACCGGAAAACAGCAATTATAGTCACGCTGCGTAAGAAAGGAAAAGATCCGTCAATACTTTTAGAAAAAATTATCAATCAAAGACTGAAATCCTTTTTGGAGGATACACAATCAATTCCCCACCAACAATTCGGATTCAGGAATAAGCTATCCGCAGTACAACAAGCGCTCAACTTAGAGGTCATGATAGCGAGAGCCAAGACAACTGAATTTAGCATTCTTGCAGCATTATTAGATGTAGAAAAAGCATTCGGCAAGGTATGAAGGCATGTCCTGGTATACAAAATGTACCAAATTAATATCCCTATGACAATTATCAAAATTTCATGGTCCTTTTTAACACACAGATCCTTCCAGATACGTATAGGTAAATCGATAACTACAAAAAGGAAAGCCGCTGAGGGCTTGCATCAAGGTTCAGCTTTATCACCGATTCTTTTCAATATTTATGTCAATGACATGCCAAAACTTAGCACTTTCAAAAATGCTGAACTATTACAGTTCGCGGATGACACCGCAATTATTGTAGCGGGTAGGGAAATGGTAATTACGATATCTACCATGAGAAAATGTTCAAAGATAATAAGTGACTATGCAGAAAGATGAAAAATCACAATAAATGACGATAAAACACAGATGATACGTTTTTCTACGAAATCAGGAAAAAGGAAGGAGCTAATTCTCAACAAGAGAATGGTCAAAATAAAGTCGAAAGCTTGAACTTCTCTTTAACCGCAATTTTAATTGGAAGGCTCACACACCTATGAGATCAAGTCTGTAGCAAACAAATTATTTCCGCTATTAGGAGCCTACAGCCAGCTCCAACTCGAACTAAAAAGTAAAATATTAAAATGAATGCTACTTCCATACCTAACATACGTGGACGAAGTATAAATCAAGGGCTCTTCAGTAACGCATGCTAAAATTACTACTACCCATAATAAATTGCTACGAATGATTACCGATGCCCCATACTACATTAGGAATGCTGAGCTACGTAAAGATATGGAAGCTAAAGATTTAATTGATAGAGCGGCGGAACGAAGAACTAGGATGAAGGAAAGGCTGTATCTCCATCAATCCAAACAAATCCAGCTAATCGCCGGGAACATGTCCGAAAAAGGCCTTACCGCACGGCGACCAATCTGACGACACTCTCCAACTCGTCGAAGCTGGGAAAGCCTTACATAGCCTTTGACTAAGTACCTGATAGGAAGGAACGTTAAAAAGAAAGGGCCACCCACCCGGAACATTGACACTGGTAAAATTCACATTGAAGAGAACCTTATTTTCAGATTATGAATCAAGTAACCGCGTTAACCTGTAGTACTGTTTCTAATGAAAAAAATCTGTGAGGTTATATTGATTAACAGCACTTGCTACAGTCTTGTTATTTAAAAGCCATACCTCGTATAATGCAACAATATCATATTTTCTCAATTTCCTCTAATTTTATAGTACCCAGTCGGTATATAAAATAATTGTAAACTTTATCATCTGTAATCAAAAAAGGTAACCTTCTGGAATAAATAATTCATTAAGGAATAAGGTCTTATCAATTGTTAAGTACACTTTTATCAAATATTAATTGTGAAAAACTTAAGACTGGAATTACATCTAATAAATAATTAATAAAGCAAAAGTTTTCAAATTGCTTCCAATTCGTATCGTTCATCAATAAACCCAATCTCCTAAAATGTTGATATTTAATTGCTTTTAAGCAGAAAACTATGCAAGAAATTTCAACTTTTGTCGTATTGTTTTATTAATGCTTTGCATTTGAAGCAGCTCTTAAAAACTCGAGCCCAAGTTTCAGGCTAATTAATTTATGAACTTGCATTAAAATATCTAAAATTCGTCTTATAAATGTTTAATTAAGAAAAAAGGAAAATCAGCGTACCTTCTTTATTTATGACTGAAACTTTTAACAAGGTAATTAGACGTTGCAAAGTTTCATCAATTTACAATCCTTTTTAATGCTTTATATTTCGATGGTACCAAAAGTTTAACATTCGTTAGTAAATCATTTGTATAATATGAGATCTCATTATTTCTGGTTATCTTGCCATAACTTATATATAGGAAATAGAAAATTCAGTTTACACAGAGTCACGACTTCAATTCGGTCTTCGTTTTTTCTTATTATAAATCATCCCAGTTATTTATAATCTCGATCGCTATGATAAACAACGCTTTTAAACTAAGTTGCTACATTTTCATATCACGACAACTTTTGTTCGAAGGTGTTAGCGAAAGCGAATATTTTTTTCGAACTCGGTTATAGCAAAATACAAAATCAGACGCTCCAAAGTGTATAGTTGAATGTATGTGCATCAATCTTTTCCAGCTCAGATACAGCATAGGACTCGAGGGTATTTTCATAGAGGAAATTTAATACATGCTTGCTGAATCCGTTTTCTGCGTAGTAATTTTATCTTGCCGTATTGTCTCTCGTTTTGTTTGTACAAGTGATTTAACGGATATCTCTAAGAATAAAATACACTACCCCTTAAAGGCGCATTATTTAGATAAGTGACAGCAATATTAACTTGACTGTTCTAAGGAATGTCTTAGCACACCATTCCAAGAGAACGGTTATTGCTGTTCTGTTCGTTATTCGTCCTTATCCTTGTACTACATCCTTTAAATAATGAACATCGACAAATCAACCAATAATTTAAAGGGTCAAGTTTAACCTTATTAGTGTAATTGTTGATTTATAATTAAAACTAAACATCTAAAGACAAAGAAATGGTGCCTCAACAAAGCTTTAGATACATTTTGCACTAATTTAGATTAATGAAGTTGATCACTTCGTAATAAATCCTTTATAAACTAAGACCTTCAAGTGAGACCTGTTTTTCATTTTTACCTGAAGAATAGGTAAGACAAAAATCATATCAAAGAAATATAATTTTAGCAAGCTAAAATGATTAATACATATGGTATATGAAAATGGAAAAATACAAAATCGATATAATAGACTTGCGCGTTATAAAATAGAATTGAAACGAAGTAGTGAAATAGAAAAATTTAAATTTTCCATAGTGGCATTGTGAGTTTAATAAATCATTTTGAAAATGTAACATATACCATGGGACAAAAATACACTGACCGGCAAAAAAGTGGCCATCCTATAAATATCCGAAAATAAAAATTCGTTGGAAATTTTATGCATTGTTTCATATTCGATATGTTATACGTATTTACTATATTACAATTTAGGTGACAATTTGAATTTGTCATATTAGATTTTGAAAAACTAGTCAATTAAATATTTTGTTTGATGGATGTTAGTAACCTTCAACAGAATATGCATCACGGATCATGTACAAACGTGATTCTTAATGGCCGTCACCTGGAAGGCAGAACAAGATTTCAAAAATACTCCCGGTCATTTGACAAATACAAATATTTGACAACTAATGTAAATGAAATTGGATCTACTTAAAAGTTTGCCAATTAAACGTAGAGGGACTTAGTAAAAACAAAGCTGAGTATCTTGGAAGACTATGTACTGATAACAAAGTGGATGTGTTAATGCTTCAAAAAACTCATACATCGAGTGAAGAAGTATTATTTCAAAAAGACTCAATTGCGGGATTCACTATAGTTGATTGGATAAATATTCCTACTTATGGTTCTGTTACATATTGCTATGGCCAATTTGACCAATTAATTAAATACCCACCAAAATTTCAAAATTACTAGAAAAATCATGTACTAAAAAAATGCAATTTTAAAA
>JAHWXV010139334.1:0-12494 GCA_024586415.1 Phrixothrix hirtus
AGAAATTCTTGACTATTCATGTACATTTTATTAATAAAATGACATAATAAGAGTCCTTTGCAGTAAAATAAAATATCGGTTTCTATCGGCTCTATTTCTTAATATTTAATTTTAAAACTGTGCATCAACGAATATATATTGATATACAATTACGTTCATCCATAAGGTGATATGTGGGTTCTGCACTTAATTATTGTAATAAGTTAATATGAGAGTACTGATTTCTTTCCAACAGTTTACAGTTTACACAACTTTTCGCGGTTTTCCCTTTATTTTCTACAATACTTATTAACAATTGCGTCATCCTGTGTCGAAGCCATGGTGAAACTGAAAACCTCGACGGTTTACTTAACTTTGTGTGCACCACACTTGTGGAGGTAAACCTGTATATGTTCATCTCTCAGGTATAGCCGGCCTAATACGCGACTTAGCTGCAGGTCTATTGTTCCGCAAAAACAAGAAGCTTTTGGTAAATCTAGCACTTCGTCTTAACATAACTTTCTCTTGCAAAACGTAATAGTAATCTGAATCCCAAAAAGAAAGCAAGAACTTTTCGAGAAGATTTCTACAACACAAGCCTTCTTAGGCCTTGGATAACCAGAGTGCCTCCATTCCATCAACCATTGTTTCATCTCTGGGTCATAAAAATGTTGCCAGGTTTTATCCATGGTAATAACATGGTTCAAGAAATAAGCGTCTTCGTCAAAACTAGCGCATATCTAACTCGACATTTCCACTCTTGTTCGGTTTTGATCAACATTCAAACATTTGGGAATCCATTTTGCAGATATGTTTTTCATATCCAAGTCGAAGTGAATTGTGTAATGTAAATGTTCACATGAAATATTTAATCTCGGTGCCAATTCAACGACCTGATAATATGTTGTGAACTGTATGGATATGTTCTGGGTAGACACAGAACTCATGTTATCTTTAACTGCAAATTTATCTCTCTTGAAAGATGCGACCTAATTTTTACAGTTGTATATGAAAGGTAGAGATCCTTAAGTATTTTAAAAATTTCTTGGTAAATCTTTTTACCGCTTCACCCTTTTAAAAGCACGTACTTACTAATTGATTGGTACTCCACTTTATCGATTTTCATAATTTCGGTCAATATAAGTTTTTGGGAATTTTATTATATAACAATGCGTCATCTTTTTGTAGATCAATTTAGAGTGATATTTCAAGCGAGTTTTTGTTAGTCACCATAGTAATGAAAATTTGTTTAGTTTGAATAATAATATTTAGACAAATTAGAGATCAATATGCCCTCGTATGTTTAGTACTTCAAGTGTGCAGAAACAGCCCACTGCTATAGCTACTCCTCAACAAAGATAAAACGTAAATTTGAATCTTACGGCGTTACAGCAAATAAGTTCTTTGAATGTACATTAATTTTGTATCGAGGGATATACTGCAATACTGTAACAATATTAGAAACAACAATAATTTTAAATAACATTCTAGAACATTTAGGAATCCTGTAGAAGGTTTCTTAGAACTGAAATAAATTATGTAATCGCGAATGACTCATTACTGTAACCTATATCTATCTAAATAAATTCAAGGTCAGCAATGAGTCATGACATCGCAATGTATTACACCAGAATTATAACCAATTTTATTCTTCACTATTCCTTAATGTTTCGGGCTTTCTCCTTTCTATAAAAAAAGCAAATTAAATTCCCTTAGTTTTAGTTTTCTTAAGATTCTTGTCTTGTTAAGTAGCTGTTACACATAAATAGATATTTAAACGTTTATTGTTAATGTACTGTGAAATAAATGTTTAAATAAATGAGTATAAATAAAAAATCCTTATATTGGTGAATATAAATAATGATTTTTAAACAATTAACTAGTTTCGTAACAATACGTTAATTTGTGTTTCACAATTTGCAAATTAGCATTCAAGGATAAATATTTATATTTTGATTTTATTGAAAATATTTGTACAGGGTTGCTTTAAAATGCTTTCAGAAAAAAATTTGGTAACTGCAGCCAGAAATTTGTTTATACCATTTCTAAATTCTAGACCATTTTTTCTTTTTTTTGAAAATAAGAGAGCATGTCCACATTAAGGAAAATGTTGCCATACTAATTGTTTAAGCTTAAAGAATACTGGAAATGTAATTCAAAAGCCAAAGTTGTATACACGTACTAATAATTTCTAAATCATTGACCTACCTTAATTCTGACACAGTTTCATCTTTTGTGGTGGTAATAATATTTTCTCTTAATGACTTACAGGGTTCCCGATTTGCTGCATTACAAAAACCTACAATATTTTGCAGTTATCCTAGTTTTGACACTATTTGTTATTAAAATATTAAAAAGCAGCTAATATGAACCACATCCGTGCAGTGCATATAAATCGGAAATGCTATCTACATAAGCTTAGTTTTTGAAAAGGTACACAACATTAACGAAATGTAATTTCATAATTTGATCGGTCTCATTGTATTACACTAGATATATTATTTATAAACTGTACAATAATAAACAAGATCTTTAAATTCATTGTCAGTGATTGATATACAGGGTGTTATGGGAATTGAGTTTTTTATTAAAATGGTATATAGAACTTCATAAAACAAGTACATTTTGATAATTAACCTTAGGTTAAAACTCAACGTAGATAAAATCAATTGAAAATGAGTGCCACAATGTTTGGGACTGCAGGCACTGTGAGTAGCATGTATTAATTATGTTGGAAATGGTTTATTGTAAGTTATTGATAACGTATACAAACTCGCAACTATGACATTTTTATTTTTGTCACATTTAGTATGAATATGATTTACTTTTAAAGTGCATTCATTCATTTTTTAAGTATTACGCAATCATAACTGTCCTATTTTAAACATGTAAATAAAGTTCATTTTGTTAAATGGCGCATCTATGACTTAGATATTTTTCACGTAACATTTATTGTTCCTTTACATTAATTCAAATGTTTAGTAATTGGACCAGTATCAAGAAAATTATTACATTAATTTTCAAAAAATTTCCGTTAGTTTTGTTACAGTAAACGTACCCATTATATCATTTAACCTGCAAAAATACCCAACAGATTGTAAATAAAGCCTATTTATGAATGTCGTTGCGTTTATACTGTAACAAATGCCTTCATATTTCGTATTCCTTATCGATTCCATAAACTAACGTTCAATTTATGCATGTGTTGATTGATAATTTACTACACAAAGAAATAAAAATCTATCAATGTATAAAATATTTTAATTAAAGGCAACTAAATTATTTCATTGCGTTATCTCAAAGAAAGATATAACAGACGTTCGAATAGTAAACTGAGTATCGCTTTAAATTCATTGCCCTTTTACTAAAACACAGTTGTTTTACATGTTAGTTGGCGTCAGATTTCTTTCATGGTTGTTGTTTGCAAACAATAAATTGTAATTTTACAATACGATCTGTTTATACAGTGACGTCATACTGGTTGTGATATAAAGTGATGAATGAATATGCTAGAAATTCTCAAAGAGTGCGCTACTTATTTTATTCATGTTATCGTCGAGTTTTTACCTATGGTTTCTTATTAATACATCCTTATTTTATGGAATTCTATAAGCCATTTTAATAAAAGACTCGATTCCCATAACACCCTGTATTACTTCGAAAAGCGGAGCGTTTAGAAAATGCTGGTAGACGAATCAAGAATCGCCAATGAAGGAGCACTTTTCCTCAAATTTCGCGTTTTAAAATCAATTTATGAACACAACACTGATTTTCTTTTTGTTATAAACTCCCTGTAGTTGCACTAAAAAATATTTAAAAAATTAGAATCTACTCGGAGTCTAAGACAAACCCTAAACACTCGTTATTTTAACCTTATCACTTCACTTAAACACTTTTACAACTAGAGTTATTAGGCTTTAGACATAAAATAGTTTCTTCTAATAAACGAAGCATAATATAATATTAAATTAAATCATTATAATACAAAATTGTACTCAAATTTAGTAACAAAGATTCTGCAATAATGTAGAATTGTTAGCAAATAAAATTTATAATTTACACATTTGATTGAATATTTCTCTAGGAAAGTATTAACATTCATTTTTGTATTCGTCCGGTGTTTTAATTGCGTTACCAATATCTCGTAATTTAATTTAAAAAAATTGTGCGTTTGCACTATTTATTAATTTAGAATAAAAAGAAGTTTTTTTAAATAGTGAATCGATTGTTCACACAAAGGTCCAAATATGATCAACTTAACATTACATGGTCTTTTCAGTAAACTAGGTTCTTTATTTCTATGGTTCTAGTGGGCTCTTTGAACTCTGACTATTGATGGTGAAATCCTTTTTTAAATATAGCATACTATACATTGTTTATGGGAAAAGCAATGACATAATATTTCAAGTAACTTGGCTGTCGCCTAACTTTCGCTATAATGTCCTTTTGTTTAGAAGTTGGTTATTTATTAACATATTATATTTTATAACACTCTTTTACTGGATAATGTTTCACTAAAGAACTTATTTTTGCAAATCAGCACTGTAGGTCATTTTTCTGCTTCGTTTATATAATTACGAAAAAATCATTTTTATGAAAAAACTCTAGAAACTCAGCTCTAACGCTGAAATTATGTTGCTGATGTATTTGCATTAATTATAACTATCAACATTTAACCAATCTACGTTTTTCCAAAAGAGGAATTCTAAAAATCTTTTCTTAGAAATTTTTATCTATCAAGTTCATTATAGAAATTTGGTACCATTTTATTATTTCTCGCGAGTTGATGCGTTGTTTTAACTATTGGTTATTTAAAATTGTTTTCAACTTTTAGATTTTTGTTACTGTTTAAAATATTTAATTTTTATTCAACTGTCAATAATGTACCTAGTTAACATACCAAAATATAGATATGCTGTAGAGGTGATGGAAACCTTTGTTCAGGCAAGAACGGGAAGTAGGGAAATAAGTAGAGGCAAGGATGCTACCCCTTAGAAATCTAATTCAGGACTTCGCGTTAACCACATCAAACTGGCTCGGCTCGGCTCAACCCACTGGAATTGTTATTGCTAGTAAAATTAGTTGTAGCAATTTTTGTTATAGTTAAGTTATTTTCCCCTAAAACGATTTAGAAGTATTTGATGTACGCTATTGTATAACAACCTTGAATATAAGTACTTAACGCAGTTTATATTTGCATAATTTTCAAACGCTGCACAATTGATTCTGATATCTCAGGTAACAATGATAAGTTTCTAATAAAAAGGTTAAACATGAAGCTAATTATACAAGTTCGTTGAATCTTTATGTATATATATCGTTTCAATTGATAAATATGCAAAACATTGTAAAAAATTTATTTTTATTTTGTCTACAAACTACAGTTACAATACAAAGGAGTGAATTTTTTCCATAATTTACATGTAATTATGAATTGTTTTATAATACTAATATAAACATTGATAATACCAATATAGCAGATAATTGTTTCTAACTAACATGTTTAAATAACAACTTTATATAAGAAATAAATTAATGATATATTTACAATTCTTATTTTTAATCGATATTTTCAAGGAAAGCTGCCGTGTCTTAACTGCCCTTGAAAACAACATCAATTACAAAAGTTCTTATTCAAAAATTAAAAGTTCCCAAAGCACAAATTAAGTATAAAACAAAATTTAATTTACACAATATATTTGATATGTTGTCCATAGAAGGCATGTGGGGAATTTGCAGCTGGGGATGCAGGTAACGATGTTGGAATTGACGGGGGCGGTGGACTTAAGTATGGTTTTCTGTCACACTGCAAAGATTGCATTGTACCACCTGAAGTTCGCATTACTGAAACAAATTGCGTATTAAAAATAATAGTAAAATTTGTACCTTTCTATTTTACTTCAACTTTGAATTATCATTTATTTATTTGTCAATAATGCATTACGGATGTTTAAATGCGTACAACTAAATAAGTATAATTGAACGTTTTATTTATTTTGACTTCATTTGATTTCCTGCCCTTCCTGATATGAAACAAACCACTTGGAAGCCGTTTTGCGTTATTACGTACATTTGAGTAGATAAACTATTAAAAAATGCAGTCATGCGTACTAAAATAATTACAAATATAGAAATGTAGTAATTAAAGCAACGATACAAAGGTATACATATTTTTGGGGTCAATTTAAAAAATGTATGTATGTATATATATATATATATATATATATATACTAAGTTGTATTGAAAATGCAACATCCAGAAATAATAATCGGATGTTAATGAAATTTGACGAAGATACACAGCGTTGCTTTGAAATGATTGCAGAAATTTTAACCACGTATTTTATACGCTTCATACATTCACAAAAAACGGCAAAAAAATTAAACAGCTCTAATTTGAGCGCAATCGAATTTAGAAAATTCTTGGAAAACTTTTTGAGAACTTCTGATTTGCAATATTTATAGCCAGAGGTCTGTCTTAACTCAATTTGTGATGAAACCATTTCAATTTCAGTCTTACTCATGATACAGGTTATAGCACCGTGTATTGATAAATATTCAGCGTAATTGAAATTGATAAAAAAAACTCAATTCTGGTTCATTAAATTTTATTTGTTTAGGCACTTTTTCAAACGTTTAATTATAGTTTTTCAATATTTTTTGTGGAAATAAAAACTTTGTTATTAAAAGAAAATACGGCTTATTTCATACAATTAATTTGTTTTTCCTTTGCACTATTTGGAAAATACGATTAGTTACCAGATAAAGAGCCTCCTGAAATTTAAAAAAAATACTTGTATAAAATGTTTTAGATATTAATATTTCTCTTATCTGTTTTTCTCGTCATTTTTTGATATTTCATAATAATAATGTTAAAATACTATGTTCCAAACTCCAAACTAGTTTTACAAAACAAAATTTCCATTTCGCTGAAGAAGGGTTTGTAATTCGAAACGTCTGAAAATATTTGATTTTCAAATCATATTTCATCATAAAACAAGAAAGTATTATTAAAATATAGAAATATCCTTTCGTCTTTTAATATAATCTAAACATTCTGGCTTTAATCCTGAAGTAATTGAAATATTATTATTTCGAACTAAATTGAAAAAATAAAAGCCCATGTCCCTTTAGAATATTTTTTCTAGCTTGTACAAAAGTTTGAGAAAAATTAAATAAACTTTTCAACTTTGCGGAATAATTTAAAATTATTTATTACTAAATTTCGAAAATATTAGATAGAAAAATAAATGTCTAAAAAAGCGAATTTTCTCTTGACCGGTAATACAACCTTAGATTTAAAAAGAACACAAATGAGCGCTTTACGGTAATTGCAATTCGTAATTTTTTTGCGAAAACCATCTTAAAACAACTATTAAATTTACATTTTATCACTATTAATTATTTGTTTGTAAATTACATTATCATTGATGATTTTAATGCAACTCCCCAATTTAATTTTTTAAGAGCGCTTCCAAATAAAAATAAGGTCATTTATTTGTTTGTGGTAGCAGTCCCAGCACGCATTTATTAGTACGTAAACACAGTGCAATTCATACATTCGCATTCTTTCTTGAATGTCGCAACGGATTAATTAAGTGACAAATGTCAGCAGTTTATAAGAAAGGGTTCAATGGAATTTAGTAATCTCGAAAATAAGTCTTTTCCACTATGTAAAGTTGCCCATTTTATTTTCTGTTTCAACACAACCCTGTATGTACATTTAGCAATAAATAATAAACGATGAATATTGCAAAAATGTTTATCAACACATTAATATTAACTTGTTTTGTTAAACAAAAATTTTTAGTTTGTTTACGTTATTTGTCACTTAATTATCATTTAATGATCAGTTAGAAACTGTGCTAATTTTATTCAATTATCAGAGTTCAAACGAGGTCGAATTGTTGGTTTTTTTGAGGCTGGAATTTTGTACAAAGAAATTTCTCAAAAGTAAGCAAAAAGGCAGCTACATTGTTGCGTTGTTGTTGGTCATGAACAGAAGAGGGTCGAAACCGTCGTTGTCAGGGAACTGGCACTCAAAAGCGCATTACTTTGGCAACTGACTACAAAGGACCTATTCGCAACACGAAGTTTAAGAAATCAGTGATATGGAGTGGAGGGTGGGAGCGAATTATTTCCATGGCAACTTTGCATCGAGGAATTCGAAGTTTTGGTTTGCCATCTTGCCTAGCACCGTTATTGTTACCTTTTACGGAAGAACTCATCGTCAGAGACTGGAATAGTGTATTGAACGAAGAAGCTGGAATCTTTCATGGCACACTGTTTAGCAATGCACGACGGTTGGCGGAGGTTCAGAAGACATTGCGGAGAAAGATGTGATTTTCAACACTATGGCACGTACAGTTGGTATAAATGGTATAGTATGGTATCAGCCTTAGTCTTCATTCGGGAAAGTATGAAGCCCCATCGATACCATTGACATCATCTTACATCTTTATGCTCTATCTTACATTAAAAGAGTTGAAGACGGAATTTTTCAACAGGATAATACATGTCCACACGTTACATATTTCGCAATGGAACATTTTGCAATGGTCGCCAATTGAGGATGTGTATGATATGATGGAAAGGCGGTTGTCCAATTTACAGCACTCTCCAGCAACACAGACTGTTATTCGCCATGAAATACAAGTTGCCTGGGATTCTGTGCCCCGAGAAGACGTTGATCACCTCATACGCTCAATGCTGCTGCTTAACAACACAAACTGTTCAATGATTTAAAAAGTTTACAACCATTAACGCAATATAAAAGGTTGTATTACCTGTCAAGAAAAATGTGGGCTTTTTACAAATGTATTGTACTTTTTAATATTTCCGAAATAAAAATCATTTTGAAAAAGACAAAAAGACAAATCCCTATGAGATAGTTTTTGTACCCTTGGTGAAAAAATTGAGAGAAATTGAGTAATAAATACATAATTTAAAATCATGTACATTGAAATATTATAGTTTATTATTCAATTTTTCTCAAACTACTACACAAGGTACAGAAAAGAATTCCAAAGGGATATGTGTTTTTATTTCTCCAATAAAGCTTTTAATTCAGAAATAATGAAAACAAAAGTAAATTAATTGATGAAATAAGTCGCATTTTCCCATGCAAGCGGTTTTAATAACTAAGTTCTTACAGTAGAGGTTTCACTTCTACAAAAAACATTTAAAAACTAATTAATAACACATTGTTTGAAAAAGTACGCGACCAAGTCTTATTTAATAACCAGAGTTTTTTTTAATGAATGTTTAATACTGCTATAATGTGTAAAAGAATAAGTCTGATCTTGATTTATTTATAAATTGGGATGAAACTTCTGACTATAAATATTGTATATCAGAAGTTCTAAAAAAGTTTTACAAGAATTTTCTAAATTCAATTGTGCTCAAATTAAATGTTTAATTTTTTTATTTTATTTTGTGAATGTATCAGGCAGGAAGAATACGTGATTAAAATGTCTGCAATTATTTCAAACCAACCCTGTATATAAATATCATATAGCGCAATTAAAATTATCCGAACAATTTTATTTTCAGTTGTCAGCAAATAAAATTTTTTTCACAACCGACTATTCATAATTTGTAGTAGTAAGTTGTAAGATTTAAACAAAGAATTAGCTCACATCTGTTATACACAAAATCTAATGTTCACAAAAAGGAGAATTCCTTTAAAAACAATAAATAGGAGTTGACCTAAATTTACTATAAAACTTTGTACTTATTCAATATATCAATTATTGGTAATGAATACATTTGTTGATTTTATTGAAAGACAGCAAAAGGGCATTCTAAAATTGTAGATAAACATACCCTCTGAGGCCATTATTTTGTATCTTTGAGTGATAACTGTAAACCAAGGATTATTACATTTAAAATTTAATTTATTGTAGTCGCACAGCCATTTCTAGCAGTGTCCGCTTAACTAAGAATTATAAATTCACGCTTTATAAGCGATTACAGGCAACACCGTTCTTGTATGCGACAGTATTTCATTTTTAAAAAAGAAGTTTAAACCTGGAATTAATTTGTACTTCAATTAATGCATTTTTAAGAATTTCACTAAACATTAAATTTATTTTACGATTTTGTACAAATTAGTACATTTTGGGAAGTCATCTTATATTGTTTATTAATTAAGCTCAAATTCTGCTCTTGTTTGAAGAATTTTGGTATTTTCTAACGACGGTTATCACAAATTATTTATTTAATTCATTCAACATTACAAGATTATTTCCACTTATATATTTTTTCTTAATCACCATAAAAATCGATTTGTTGATTTAGTTATTAATAATAAATGTTATTTTAATTAATAAATTATTTAATTTTTTATTTAATAATTGGTATCTTAACGTTAATAATAAATTTCTGTTAATTTTTAAACTTAATTTCCATAATGTGTGCCGCCTGTCTATGTTAGATTTTTCGTTCACTAGAACTCAAACACAACTTAAACAGATTAGTTTCAAATTTGGAATATACAAAATAAAAGATATTTGCACGAGTTGAAAAGCTTTTGGTGATGATCGGTACAAGATGTTGATGGAACAAAAATTTTTCAAGCTAACATATTTTTGATTAGACTTAGTGAAGTTTATTCAATGATAATCTTTTTCTAATATGGCGGATTTTTCAAAATAGCTATGATCGTTACGTCCGCGATAACTTTAAAACTGTTTAAAGGATTGCTATTAAATTTAGAAACTACAAACTAAACCTTCTCGCGAGATGAAAAGCTTTGATCATGAGCACTAACAGGGGTAGGGTGGGGATTGACACAAAAATTTTGCGATATAACATATCTTGATTAGACTATGTGAAAGAACATTTAAGTATATACAGCTACATATTCTTCTTAAGAAGTTATTTTCCAATACGGCGGATTAAAATAAATTGTAGAGATCGTATTGTCCACGAAACCATAGTAATGATCAAACGGATTGTCCTCAAATTTCGAGCGGAACTTTTAAATCGAAAAGCTTTTGGTGGCGATGGGCAACAAAGTTAAATGAGGTGGCGATTGAAATACAAAATTTTCACGATAACATACATTTTGTTTAGACTATATGAAACAATATATTAAAGAGCAAATAAAGTTATGTGCTCTTTATTTATCTATTATGTAATATAGCCGAGATAGTTTTAGGCGCATAAGTAAAATTACTTAACTGAGTGCTTCCAAATTTAAAGGGTACAAAATAGGATAAGTTCTATTGAATTGAAAATCTTTTGGCGTAATCGGTAAAAGTGGTAGGATAGAGTGAAAATTGGTACAAACATTTTTTCATTAGACTATGACAAAGAAGGCACTCAACAATATTTTTGGAGTAATATTCCAATATGGTAGATTTAAATAAAAATTCTTGTAAGACAGCAATCAGATCGTTAGTAGAAAATGTGTAACAAAAACTTACTTAGGTACTTAGCAACATTGCGTTACATGCGTGAAAATGGAAGTTTAAGAGTACCTTATGGCAGTATTCCTATAATTTGTATGTAAATCAAAGCTAGTTTAATATTATTCTTAGGTTATTTTGTCTTTGATATTTATTCTTACTGTTATTTAAAATTAATAGAACATAATATACCGGGTATCCATAAAAGAATGTCCCAGTTTGAATGGTATATTATAATCGTTTAATTTAGACTATTTACAACAAATTATACATCAAGTGGAAAGTAAAGTAACCTAGTTTTTCTTGCAAATGTTCAATATGTGCACCGTTAGTTATACGGGTGGTAATGGTGGAATCTAGAAAAGCTGTTTCTTTGATATCCTTTTGGACTTTTCGTTCGTTCCAAACAAAACAAAAATAGGCTCGTATAAGAACGCCTTGCGTTTTTCCAACCTTTAACAACTATGTTAAATTACGCAGATAAAGATCAAAATATCTGCATTAAAATAATAATAGAATAAAATTTCTTAACAGAAGTTATACAACATATATTTATTCAAATTAAATAAAACTGAAATAATTAACATTTACGCGTGTACCCTTTCTTGTAACCCAAAAAGAGTTTTTCACTGCAAAAACATTTGTACATTGATATAATAATTATATAAACTATAATCACAAACAAAGTATTAAACAACATTGTATGTAAACATACATGTATATACAGGGTGAGTCTTTAAATATTGCTAATCGGGAAACCTGAGATAATTCATGTTAAATAGAAGCTGCCTTACATAAACGTTCTTAAATATAAAAATCTGGTGTGAAACAACACACGACTTTCTCTTACGCACATATGCCACATATGCCAATAGTATCCAAAAATTATTAGATTATTGCCTACGCTTATTTTGGAAACTATAATTGTAACGGTCACCCATCCAAGTTACTGGACAGGCAAAAGGCTGCTCCGGAAATTTTCTCTGATAAATTGCTTTAACGCAATTTTTCAGAAAAACTGTTAAGTTTACGTAAAAGGGCATTGAATACATAATAACCGTAGCACATTTAAAAATAAAAATTATAGCTGCTTTCGAGAAAATCC
>JAHWXV010139351.1:0-14541 GCA_024586415.1 Phrixothrix hirtus
AGGTAGTTAGGATCTCATATACAAATTTTTATTTATTTAGGACCTTCAGTTTCATAGTTATTTTAGTCATAGTTAATGGCACGACTACTTCCGGTTACTCCTTGTACGGACATCTTTTTGAGAAATTGTTTTAATTGTATGAAAGGGCATTAAATAGCTAAGAAATACAATAAATTTGAAAAAAATCTTTGGAGCTGATTTCGAGAAAATCGCGAAAAACCAAAAAATGACAAGAGTAAAGTGGCACTTCGGGTTATTAGATTTTAGTGAAATTGTTGCAGTCGCGTGCAAGGATGGATAGAAACTCAAATATAAAATTTCGTTTATTTACGACTTTTAGTTTTCGAGATATTTTGTTCACACACACACACACACATACACACACACAGATACACACGCGCGCGCGCGCGCACACACACGGATAGACCAATTTTTAAAAACACGTTTTTTGGACTCAGAGAGCGCCAAAACGTGTATTTCCACAAAAATTTTGACATCGAAAATTTTGGACGAAAACAATACTTTCTCTATTCCATATTTCATATAGGCAAGAGAAAGTAAAAAAATATTAGTGGTATTTTAGTTATTCACTTCTAAAAAATAAAGTCAAAAAATCAAAAATCTATTTGACAAATTTCAAATAAAAATTATTTTCAAGAAAAGTATTGCGTTAAATAAATATTTCCAGCATAAGAGATTTCATTTATATTCTTCAAAATTATTGTATACAGAGTGTTCCAGATAATATGCCATTACTTTTAAGGGATGAAAGCAGACCTTATAGACACCCCAATAAGCGTAAAAGTAAAAGCAATACGAATACTAAAAATTCCTTTTTTCTAATAATGACGAGTCGTCTGTGCACATGCTTTCAAATATGACAAAACGCATCCTCAATTCAATACTAACACAACTCAAAATGCATTGTTTCGAGAAAAACACATTTTGAAGTTTGCGTTGTTTTTGGTTCAAATTGTAGTCTCTTAATTTCTTATTTATTGGTTATTATACGACAATTATTTATTTTTGATCACACAAGGTTAATCGTCCTTTTTTATCAATAATATTTTTGTATTTGGAGATATGTTGATATTGCACACACACTTTTGTGAATTTTGAGATTTGTTATATTGGATGGACATAATTATTGTCCACTTTAATTGCATCCACCTAGTATATTATAAAGGAAATGAAAATTATTTATAACAATAATGAATCTAACAACATTTTATTAATAACAGAAGTACAGAACATTTATAAAACTTAAAAAATGAATACGGTTGGTATTTTCACTAAAATTAAAACTGAAAATTAATCAAAAATAATAATTATTGCTATGAAGGTAAATTTTTATAAAAATAGTGATATTACGGAATTCGCGGTTTAACACAATCAATGAAACACTACGATAAGTGCAATACTAATACTCGTTACTAGATCGAGCAATTTCTCTAATGAATTTAATTAATTTACTTTAATTTCAAACGTGAACTGATTAAAGGTTGGGCAATTAACGCAAATTTTAAGGATTTTATTTAAAATCCTCGGAAAATTGGTCCCTGTTTACAGAATAATTGCTTTTATGTTCAATAACTTTTATCTAAAAGGTTGAACATAAATTTGTCGCTTATTTTATTTATTTGTAGGTTTTCACCATGAATTATACCATCTCAATAAATAATAAATGTCATAATTTTATTCTAAGTTAATATTTCAATATACAAAATTACGAAAATTTGGCAAAATAAGTAATAAATTCATGAAATACAAATAGACCCTTTTAAAGCCACCTGGGGTGAGACTTAAAAGTAAACATTGAGAGTTCAATGATTGATTGTCTTGGACTCGAAGTAGCCCTAGCCGTAAAGATGATTTTTATCTTAATAACTACATTACTATTTAGAAATTTCAATCTTTTTAAAATTTAATTACATGTTTTACATGCTGCTTCTAATTGAACTACAAAGTTGCTTTCTTTCTATCTAGTTTGGAAATTGCTGTCCGGTAGCGAATGTGGTTGACTGCAATTTTGGTGTTTTATGTGTTAAATACTTCGGGAACCAAGGAAGTGCTTCCTTCCGGTCTTGCAGCTCGAAATAATACGTTAGTTTTGGAATAATTCCGGATTCAACGAGTCTCGCCCGATGTACACTTTTCGGACGTTATATACTTGATTACTTTGTTTTAGTAATTTTTCTAAGTGCGTTGACTGTAGCGGATTTAACTGTAGATTTATTTTATTTGTATGATATTAGCGTGAATACTTAGATCTACTTCGCTGGCTTAGTTATATTTCAAGTAATAGATATTTCGCTGTTTCGCAAGGTAGTTTAATGCGTACACGAAAAGATACCAATTTTCTGTCATCTAGGGTTTTTATTAATCTTCTTTAGCTACTCCTTCATGACTTGATCAGCGAATTAGATGCTTGTATTTCAAACTGATCTTACCCCCTTCTCTAGTTTTAAAACGTTGACTCGCCCGCGGTCAAGATTAACCTCATGTAATTTTTAGAGCGTTGCCCTGGGTTTGCGAATAATTTATTTGGCCATTGTTCTTTTGAAGTTTTTATTTTTGATTTAAAAAACACTTCTTGCTACTTCTTTCTTAAAATACAATTTGTTATGGCACACCTAAACTTTTGTTTATTTCATTTAGCTTTGAAATTTTATGTTTGTTTCAGAACGCTATCGTTGCTTGTTTAAAGTTTATAATTTTCCAAAGATATACCTTTTTCATTAGATCAGAAACAGTTTTCTTTGGGTTTATATACAGGGTTTTTAGAAAAATAAAATAAGTGTGAATTTATTTGATTTTTCTAATGTTGAATCTTACGAGATTTGAACTAAATCACGAGGATATCAAACAATTAAAAGTTGTGGTGACTTAGTACCACTGGGGTTAGTAGATAAGCATGTGCAATACTAACATAACTTAGATGTGGTAATGTTGCACTGAATTTCTTCGGTTTCTGTAATAAAACTATACTAACGTAAGTATTTAAATAATCATGTTCCTTTAAACTTGGAGATATGACGTTTTTGCAGCATAAACTACACTCCATAAGTCATAGGATAATTACCGTAACTCAAAACTGTTAATTTTTGAGTTGTGTTAGTATTGCATTGAGGATGCGAAATATAATCGAGGTAGTGTTTTTTACTAGATAGAGCAGAATTGTACGTGTTTATTTTAACGTTTGAAACAAATAGATAACAGCAAGACTATAAAATGAGACACCTTTTTAAATGTCAGTGACCGGTTACTTGATAAACGAAATTATGCAAATTTACGTCAGTTACTAGATGCGTTTCGTTGAAAACCAGTGTTTTAATAATAAAAACGAATGCCAATTTGTTCGGTAGAATCTACGTATCCATCATAAGTCGATGACAGTTATGTTTTCAAAACAATGATGATTTATTTGAACATTTTTATGAAGATATTTTAACGATAAGTTTTGTAATATCAATGTTAAAAATCTTTAAATAAACAAACAGTTAAATTTTCATCTCAATTAACGTATTTTATGATAACATATGAAAACAATTCTTTCTCAACACGCGCTGCTTGCCTAAAAAACAATAATTTAAATAAGGACAGGATAAAACTAATTTTTATTCAGCCATTGTATTAAAAAAGTGTTTAAAATATTTTAATTTTAAGTGTAGGATGATGAAACTCGATTCTTAAGTGTAAAATCTCAATAAATAATTGCGCAAGCTGTCTATATTTAAACACATTTTCTTAGTATGATGCATGACTAAACTCTATTTTTATTATTATCAGTTATAAATAACTTATTCAAAATTGTTAAAAAAATTGTAAACATTATTTTTAAATTCATTCAATTGAGTAAAAGGGCAATCCCCTTATGCTGTTATTTATTATAGTAAACAAATCGAAATGTACCTGCTACAGCTGTAAAAGTATATGTTACTGTAAATTGATACTGTTAGGTAGACCAGTTATAATTTTATGAATGATTTAACACAACCATAGGCGGCCCGTTATTCACAATTAGAAAAAAAGGGCTTTTTTTATATTCGTATTGCTTTTAATTTTACGCTTATTGGAGTGTCTGTAGGGTCTATTTTCATTCCTTAAAACGAATGTCATATTATCTGAAACACTCTGTATACAAACTCTAATGCAAAACATGCGCACCAGAAAATAACACCGTATTTCTTACACAGGGCAAAACAAAAGGCACGAGAACATAATTTTCATACCAAATCAAAAAGCGCCGAAAATTCTAAGATCTCAAATCATCTCTTCGAGAAGAAGCGCGACTTTAATATCAACACACATTTTAAAAAGCTTTTAAATGCTTATGAACACTTCTGTAAATTTTAATAATCAAAAATATACTAACAACAGATACTTTTTATAATTCATTATCAATAACATACCTCTAATATAAAACGCGCATCTCTAACCTGCTTTTCTCCACTTTTTATATTTTCTTAATATTAATTATTTACGTACCATTTATTTTACTTAACCGTCATCCATTTTCATTCCCCATCTTACACCTATATCTTTTACTTATGTCTACCCTCAACATCTTCTTAATCGGTTTTTTAATTTGCCATTTACTTAGTCCTCCCTCCTTTGCCTTACCGTTTATGTTAAAATCTATCATTTATAGCCATTTTATGATAATCTTTTATCTTACGGATATTATTACTTTTCATGTCGTCCTTAGTTACTATACCGTGAATGACATCCTTCGTTTTAGAAATTAAATACAAAACCTTTAATCAAATCCATACGATTAGGGGCTGCCCCTGGCGAATTGTAGTATTTTTAATTTTTAATTAAATTTAATTAAACAAATATTTGATCTACAATTAAAATACAAATGCAAAGAAAAGGCGCCTGTTTAGATTTTAAAATAATTAAACCAAACCTATTTTTAGAGAAACCGCTCATTTCATGTACAGATGAGTTAAATTAAAGCTCCAGCAAATGACCCCTGAGGTGACTTGCTTCCCGTTTATGCAAGTGTTATAAACGCTGCGTTGTAAATTCCCTTGTTAAAATGATTGCTTCTAGAACATTCCTTATGACGTAACATCCGGTAGAATAGTGCCATCTTAAGTACCTTTGAGGTTAATTACCATATCGAAATGTTTCAAATAATTGTGCGTGTCAGTGATGCAAGTACATAAACTCTTGGTGCCTATTTTCTCCAGATCTTCCCTAGTTGTTACGATCTACCGATGGAACGAAGCAAATGGTTTGTAATAGCACTCGATATTTTCAGATGAATTATTAACAATTCATTATTTAATACCATCCTGTAGATTGATTTTACATTTTCACAATGCTAATACTAATCGTGCATTTTTTATTATAAAATAGTGCAAATCTTTTATATCAAGTAAATATTGAAAGCTAAGAAAAAAATGTTGGGATAGTTATGTAGCCTAATAAGCAAATTGAGTTTAAAAGTCGCAATTGCAACAGTGTATTTAAAAGACTTTGTATCCATCAGTAGTTTACGAATAATTAGTTACATCTCAGTAATCAAGTTGTGAGATGTATCCGTTTGAAGGTCAATGACAATGACATGTGTAACACCCCTTACTCTTCTATAAGGAAATGTAAAAATATTTAGTAGTAGAGTTAACAAGAACGTAATTCTCTTCTGCTAATAGACGTAATTTTGTATCGAAAGTTCCGATAAATGAAGACATCTTTTCACTGCAAGTAGTAACGCGTGTTTAATGTTATGACTTCGAGTCAAGAAGTGTCCTAATTCATGGGAATTAGATACTAACCGTTACGAGAACCTATGGGACCAAATTAGCACTTCTCGGAGGTATTTAATGATCGTCATCCGTCTTCCGGCGTTTCGTATTTTACTTGGAACAAGTACATGCTCCCATAGGTCTAGACTTTGGGAACCTTCATAAACCTATTCTCTATAAAATGTAAATCCATCTCAGCTTATTTTGTTAACATCAAACTGTATATTTCGCATTGAATACTGACATCAACTGCAGGACATTGTAATTTAAATTTATCATCTCGAGTCACTTCACATGATGGGCAATAACCATATTACACTTGATTAGAATTGAGTGTAATAATTAAGAATTGAACCTTAAATTGCGAATTGCGTGTTGAAATACCTTAATTAATTTTTAGTTTTAATCTTTGTTGATGATTCTAGTGAAGTCGCGTTTATAAATCGTGGATCCATTCGTTAGCATAGCATTTTAAAACACACCGCATTGATTGTTAAATATTTCATATTTATTCTTATGTATTTTCATTATATTGACTTTATCTGAATCTGCTGAATTTTTTGTATTCATACAGTTTATATTTAAGATAACTTTGTTTATTTGTAGCCTTCAAGTAAGATTTTAGTGTAAACTGAAGAGTAACGTAAGTGGCAAACCTCCTTTTCGAGCATTTGTTTCCAATTTATTATTCTGTAAATGAAATAGAGATTTAATGAAGTGGCGCCCATCTCGATTTTTGACCTAAGTTACCATCGCCACTTGTTATCGGCGTTAGAAGTTTACTCCGTGATAATAGAGATTATTAAAGCCTTTACTGGCCGTGCTAATAAGTGTAAGTTCCGGGTAAAATTTAATGCAATCCTCTGCTGTCATAGCTTTCGATCCAACTGAACGCTACATTTGTGGATACCACGGTGTAATAGTAGTTCACTTGCTGGTCCTCACGTTTGACGAGATCTTGAAATTCAGAACAGGTACCCCACATTATATACCATTAGATGCAAGTCACGACCTAGACCTTTGTTTTTAAATTGCAAGACCTACATTTCATTTATGGTGGCAATTTCAATGATTCTTTGAATCAGACTTCTATGTCGACCACGTTTGGTGTAGTGATTAGCTAGTTTGCTTCAACATCTAAGGGACTAGAATTCAAAGCCAATCGTGGTCGGTAAATTTTTAGCGAAGAAAAATTTAAAAAACCTGCCTTTTATCGGATAAGGAAGTAAAATCGTAGGCCCCGTGCCAATGTGATGTTTGACAAGTTAAAAGTCCGTACTGGCTTGGAACTCCTTCATATTCGGCAAATTTTTAGAAGGCATGGCGAAATGATTATATGACAGTTCCAGTTTAATTCTGCATCCCGAAGTCTCAGTCACAAAATAATACAAATAAAAAACAGACTTCTATTCAGTTATCTAATTGCAGTCGATTTAAATTGAGTAATCATGCATTGCTAACATAAATAAACTATTCTCCGAACCTGTTGTGTGCAGCATTTTAACAATTTTAATTATGCTAGTTATCATTTTAAGAAGTGTGAATAATTGTGCGAAATATAATTGAAATTATTGCAACGCTTTCCGTCAATTAATTGGTATTTATATTTACAATTGTTATAATTTCTGAGTAAATTAAGGCAAACTTGCTTCCCCTATTATTTTATACAAGAAGGAGGCAGAATAACTGTAATTAATGCAACCGAAACAGTAATACATAGTAAGTATTGAAGATCTGCCTTGAATTGCGCTTGTCGTCCCAATTATTCATTTGAATTTTGCTAGGAAGCCTGTTCTGCTTTCGGGAATGACTTTATAGCAATCTTAATTGTAGTCTTTTAGTCACGTGGGCCGTTACTATGACAAATTTAACATTGGAGCTAACTTAGTTTTGCTCGTTTGTAAGCGCGTCTAAAATTTCTGCAACATCTGTCATTGATTTGGGAACACCCTATATATATATATAAGTGAATTAATAACAAAATCTAATGGGTAAGCTACCAATATCTATTTTGTATTTAAAATTATAAACAAGAATTTTACAGATTGCCACCAATTATTAATAATTATTAACATTCGGAAACCCCTAGTTTACGCTTTTAAAATAATTTACATCAGCTCTCCCACGGGAATGTTTATGCTTCTAAAAATAAACGTTAACCACCGACCCCCCTTTTCTCGGCTATCTCAAGGTAAAACTGCATCAAACAAGCAATTGAGACCAGACCTCTCGAGTGAAAGCACGTAATAGCGAGGCATGACGTTATAATATAGTGAGACCGCGTAAGAGCCCATGAAAACAACGAATTAGTTACCCTTAATGACTATCGAATGCCTAAATCGTGGTGAATTAGGCAGGTTGGCGCTGAATGCGAAATTGAAAAATTGGTTCGAATTTTCGTTATCCCCGTTCAAGATTAGCCATAGGGATGTAGGACGTCTGGGAAAGTACTATCACGTACGATTTATTCATCAAGTGCCGGAGGCATTGGGGCCGGCTATCAAAAGTCACGTAATTCAACGCAAAATAAGCAAGTGACATTTGCTCGATAATTTCCTCCCACCCTATGAGTCACCGGGGTTTACTGAGGAATCCGACAATTAACCCCCTGTCTCGTAACATAGTAATAAACCGCTGGGGGAACTACTTCAATCAAGTAGCAAGTAGCAGTTTGTTCTTATTGTGTGAAGTTTAATTAAAGAACCGAAATTACATATTTAATTTAGATAATTACTGTAAACTAAAGCCACTATTAGATGGGCCTAGTATTGTGTTATTATTAAGTAAGATATTCTTTAGAAATCAAATTCAGGGACCCCCTAAATTGCAATTTTATTTATTAAGCAATTGATCGTTTGAATGCTCTTGTATTATTTTACGTTATTTTCATTATAAGCGACTTATTTAAAACAGACGATCTTATTATTTCAGTCATAAATAACTCTAGTAGTTGGACATAACAGTTTCTTACAGGAAAACGTTAGACCTAAGTAAGTAAAACATTTTTGTAGTTGTGAGTCTGACTCAACGGGTTTGGCGCACCTACCCAGTGGCGTACGAGAAATAATTAATTATTGAGCACACTGTAATAACAATACATCTTTTGGTTTTGAAATAGGACACTTTACCGTCCCATTTCTGAATTTAAACCGTTTAAGACAATTAAGGTAAAGTGGCGCTCGTAAATCACGACTTTTCCCCGATTTTTGATGTTCGCAAATCATTCCTGAATTTTTGATTAAGTTAATTTCATCATAGACGTAGGATCCCCCATTTCCATTGTGGTGGCCGGAGCAGACTAGCTGATTCAGGAAAATTAACATCCTTGAGAGACTCTGGTGTGCAAGAAGCGGTCCAACCCGTTATACGTTCCCATTAAGAAACATATAGTGTTGTAACACCAGCATCGTTGAGCTCACCCTGGGGTTGTCTTTATATAGAGCATTTGTCTTAATTCTAGTCTTCTAGTTTCGTGGCCCGTTACCGTGACAAATTCAGATTCATCCCTATTTAGGCATATGAAGGTATTTCAGTCTTTCTCGGCGTTAACGTCGCGTTTTACTGAAATTACAAGCTAGCTATTTTTTTCCTTCGCTTTATTGTATTTATCGATAACAACGGCGGCATTGCATTTCTTGCAGTTCAGAGTCGTCGTTAAACAGTAAGTTGCTATTATCCTAGGATTTTTAGTAAACAATCGATAAACTTCAAGCACACTTATCTGAAAACGAAAGTGATGCTGAAGTTTATGAAAGTTCAGGTGGTAAATGAACAAAGAAGTTGAAAAAACCGAAACGATGCTTTAAACGCAGACGTTTCTGTAGCGCTCAGAGGTTTAGTTAATTAAAGAAATTAATTTTTGTATTTTAGTCTCGACGGTTAAGGCCGTTATGAATTATAAAATCTGTGACAGCGGCAGCAGTCCGCATATGCTTCCCTATTTTATTGTGACTCCACCTCCAATAACCATTTTTATGTAGATTAACCCGCCATTTTGTTCATAGAAATAATTACACTAATTTACAATTTACAATGATTACTATATGGCGAAATATCGAATCTTTGGATCAGAACATAGATTTCTTAACCTTGGCCTAGAACATACATTAATCCTCTACTTATGTTTGTGAAGGACCTCCGTTCTATTTCAATTTCAGTTATTAAAATTATAATTTTGAGTTAAAATAGTAATTATGAACTGCATTGGCTATTTACTTTAGTTTATTTTACGTTTTTTTTATTAACACCTCTAATTTTAAACTATATTCATGAAACGCCACGAGTTATCTTGATCATATTCTGTTAAAATACGTTTCCTAATTTTTTAAAAATAATTAAATGGACATTTTATTTATTTGGAGTTCATGTCATTCATTTAAATTGCAATGTCGTAATTCATCGACCTTGACTAATAAAATCTGTCGACTTCAGTTGGTATAACATTTATTAAAACCTCCTAGAAGTTCTATTCTGACGTAGTAAGTTTTTTTGACATCTTCTGTTGTAACGTTTCTGCGAAACGCCATAATAACGCGAAACGCGATTTAATGGAATTTCTAGAATTCTACGCGTTTCCGCTATATTAGTGATCCCAGAAGTGTAATTAGTAAGATTAAATTAAAGACTTGACAAACTTTAAGAAAGTGTCAAATACCGTGCGCTAGTGTACAAGTTTAGTTTAAATTATAAATAGAAAAATTGCTTAATTAAAAGCTGTTGTAAAAATGCTATAAGCTTATTAACAAAGATTACGCAACCTGATGCAGATATTATCCGTTACCGGCCGAAATAACTCAAGATTGTTTTGATAATTAATCATAAGTAACATAAACAACAATCTCTGATGATTTAAATATTAATTAAGTAATAAAAGCTAATTAAAAGCTATTTCGAACTATTGCGTCATGTTGTGCAAACGAATTGTTTAAAGCACATGTAATCATTATCGGTATTGATAATATAGCAAACACAGAGAACCGTCCGAAATTATGTTCGCGGAACAGAGAGCGCGAACACAAAGTTAAATATAAATAAGACCCTTTCACGAGCTGCAGATCAGTCTTCGTATAAGACTCTGTACGGGACATTGCCTATTTTGTTATTAATTTTTACAGTGAGATTGACGCAACCTCTCTAGGACCCGTCCAGTATGTTAAAATCCTGATTGCCGTTCATACCATAAAACCGCTGGGCGACGCCGTATGCTAGAGATCTAAATACAGAGATTCTAGCCTTCGTTGCTCTGTAACCTCGGGAACTCTCGTAACTGAGCGCTCCTGGTGTTGCCACCGCCGCGCTGAATTAAAAACTAAACCGCCTTTGGGTCGATTACGAATAAGCTCTGTAACTGTTTGTGAACGACGCCAAGTGCCCTTCAGTATCGTCGTGCGTTGAGTTGTAGCGATAGCGGACGCACGTCTACGCTGTATCGAGGTCATTCACAGTCCGTCGTTCGCAGATATGTTGCTGGGTTTCGATCTGCAAACGACGCTTTTTTGGAAGAGACGCTTAGCGTTTGCTGTGTGGCATTTTTAGTCGCGAGTACACGCTAAAGTCTCTCCTCCGACCGCCACTGAAAGCGTCGCGCTTATGCACAGACCTCAAAGCATACTGCCGATCCGTACATTCATAAATACCAGGAGAACAGAATTTGACGGAGTCGACGAAATTTGTGCCCGTCGCTCGTCCAAACTCGGCAGCAGATTCACATTACCGTGGTCGTACGAGCCTCATGCGAATACTGTCTTAGTATACGTACGCGAGCAGTTGTAAATAATTGTTCTAATTATCAATTTATTTCTGTAAATAGATTATTGTTGTTAGATATCTTTTTAATTCCGCCGACGACCGAAACGACCATTGACTAACGTTCGTTTCGTGATCGAAGTTCGAACGACGTCATTTGCATAAACGACGGTCGCCGTAAACTAGTTATTTCACCCACATCCCGACTAGTTGAGACGAGGGTCTCCAGGACCACTAAGAGCTACGTTAAGAACCACTCCCACACGACTAAGAGCTACCACTGGGTAGAATGGAAATTCTTTATTCTTCATGTACTTTTCACTAAGGACTAAAACGTCACACTGCAGGTAGCTGCACGTCGCTTCGTTTAGCTTGTTAATACGTAACATCTGGCGTTACTACTGGCAATTATTTTGTGCCTAGCTAAAAGTAAAATTTAAAACCAGGGTTATCAGTACTAAATTGTTTATGAAATAGTAAAAAACCGACTGTTATCATAATACGATAGAATTTGCTAAAAATTCGTTCCGGGCCTTCTTAAATTTTTGGAAGATTGCATTGATTTAGTTTTAGTAGAAGTGAGTAGTGTTACGCATTTTAGGGTATGCTATTATTTTGCGGACTTTCCATTTTGGATATTGACGACCTGAAGGGCGAACTGAATTTTTCAACTCATTTACTGTAAGTTATCTTTTAATATTTTAACTGTGCGCTGAATACGTCGGTAGAGATAATTCTTCTGCATATCTCACGTTTGTAAATAAAAACGTCTAAAGCTGCCGACGTTAGTGTTAGATACCACGTACCTGCAGACACTTTTGTTATAAATTAAGTTAGTTATTCCAAGGTAATTGCAGTAGAACTGTACATAACGATTTTCCAGTTTAAATTTATTATTAAAGTAAAGTATCTAGGCGCTTTTTGCTGCCTAAAGTTTCCAAAACAAATCAAGCCTCGGTTTACTTATAATTTTTGATTATTCAACAAATAAAATTAGTACGATTTAAGGCCATTTGCACCATATAGGCTTACATTAAACTTTGCTCTTTCCCATAGTGGTGACAATCATATTACAAAGTTTAACTAAATTTTAGATCTAAGCGAGAATGGGGCTTTAGTGCTGTATTTAGTTTATACGTGTAATGCTCCCTCGGCTTAGTCACAATTAGGACTGTTTTCTTTTATGTAAATATATTTCGTGGTATCATCTTGATTTATAGCTTTTTACAGAGTACCGAACAGTGTGAGTTATACGAAACCTGATTGAGATACGTTTGCACTTAGTCTATATCGATAGAATTATTGAATTACTGTTTAGGCGTCCTGTTTATCTGACAGTGTATGTATATACCCAAGGTTCTAACTTTATAACGGTCCTAAATGGGCTCTACGCCTCCGAGGTTATCAAAATTATTAATTCCCCTGAATCAGCTGGTTTGTTCCGACCACCACAGTGGAGATTGGGATAGGTTCTACAATTGCGATGAATCCCATTGAGCTTAGTAGGTGCTCAAAAATTCGGGAAATAAGTTGTTTTTAACAATAACGGAAAGATAATAGTCCAAACGTCTATTGTTATAGACGCCGGAAAACAAAGAAACCGATTTCCAAATCTTTAGATGGAGGATTGTATTAATATGTACTTACAGTAAGGTAGCTTTTTTTTATGTACATCGCTGTGTTCCCTTTTCGGTTATGTAAAATTCCGACAGACTACCTAAACTGCTTAATCACTTAAAAATTAATTAGCTCCTGAAAGAAAGTATGGGTTATTACAACTACAGGTCTACATATAAAAAATAAGATCTGTACTTAAAGATCGAATATAATGAAAGGTAAATAATGTGAATTACAATTAACAATTTACATGTATCCCCGGTAGGCAACAGCGAGAATAATAATTTTCTATATTTAAATCAAGGGAACCTTGCGTTGTTATTAACTAAACTATTCTAAAATGAACAAGAAAATATTTGCACTAATGGCCTTAATAATATGAACAATTAAAATTTAAAAAAACGTTAGTCTTTTATCTATGATATTAACAAACTCGTCCTGAATTTATACGTGATCGACTAATTCGTCCCATCAGGGTCAACTTAACGAGGGGCGAAGATGGGTGGAGATTAAATAACGGATAAATCACTTACTTGGTGTTCTACAAATCGATATTTCCCGAAGGAATCGAAAATAATAAATGGGCTGCCTAGGACATTCTTCTTGTCGTACTTTACATACAACCTTGTCGCACTTAAACCCTTTGGTTCCGAATCGACATGAAATTGAAATTGACCCTTTTTATTACTAATTCGCACTGGGTGGAAATCGACCAAATTTCTATCAATTTGATCCCCAAATACACCATACGGGCAACTCTTCAGTTATATTCGTTGAATAGCGCCAGGACACAACTACGACAGCGCAATCTAACTCTGCAGTTTTCAGACCTCTACTACTGGTAAAGTGAAGTATTTCTCCTTGAAATTGAAGGGTGAAGACGAAAGGGGTTAACGTTTATTTTAGACTTGTTAGCCTTCACACGAGAGTTGCTGAATAAATATTTTTACGAAAAATGCTTCTGTTTTCTACAACGTAACCTGGGATTTTCGAATTTTAATAATTTTTAACAAAATGAAATTATACAATTTATAAATTTACAATTGTGATTTTGACATAAAACTGATATTGGTACGAGGGTGAATCAAATATAAACGGTAATTTTTAAAGTAGTCTCCTGCGTTATCTACACACTTCTGCCACCGATTTGGAAGCTTGAATATTCCCTGTTCATAAAAATATCGAGGACGTGTTGTCAAACAATTGCGCACGTGCTCCTCGATTTCTTCATTGCTTTTAAAACGTGGTCCTCCAAGTGATTCTTTCAGGGGCTCGAACGAAAAGTAGTCACAAGTGTACACAGCCTGGGCTATAACGAGGGTATTCGAGAGTTTCCCAGCCTATTTCTTCCAATTTATCTCTTGTCAACAACGCGGTGTGAGGCCTAGCGTTGTCATGGAGAAGGATGACATCTCTAATGGGC
>JAHWXV010139375.1:0-13928 GCA_024586415.1 Phrixothrix hirtus
TTTGAGTTGTCAATTTATTGAAAAAGAAAACAAATAGTTTTCAAAACGTTTAATTTTTTAATTAAAGTTACACAGTTTAATCCAAAAATTGTTTTAATTAACTATATGTTTACCATTAGAAAATATTGTACTTATTTATTTATTTTGGCTGAGAATGCTTTTAAACTTCTTTTCTGACATTTCTTCAGAATAACGCTTAGCTTTATACTGAAATAGAATCTTACAGTAGTTTAAATAAGAGCATTAATGTGGCGCGCAAGAAACTTGCCACCTAGGCATTTTTGAGATATGTCGAATAGAAAATTGAGGTAACTCATTCAGCCACCAAACTCTCCAGAATACCTACGTCATTACATACAAAAGTCTTAGAATGTACTGCCCCAGAAAGTTGTCGATGGCTCTATTTCTAGTATATATACAAAATTAAATTCTTGTATCAATATTAGCGGAGCAGTTACAAACACACCTCTACCTTTTGCTGCTTCTTACAAAACTGGTGATTATTTTAACCTAGGATTTTGATCCTGCTACAGTCTTAATCAAACTAAGTGTGCTTTAAATCAATGTAATGAATACTATATGTGTTGATTTGTATGATTCGCAACTACTAAAACATAGCATATTCCTAATTTTCGCATTAAACTTCTAAATTTCCTTCTAAACCGCCTAATTCTGCTTAGATTTTACTAGAAGTTAAATTTAATGGGATATGAACAAAAATTTTGTTCAATCACATTGTTGACCAAACTAAATTATAGTTAGCTATCTTGTTAAAATACCCATGTGATTAAACACAAAGAGCGCTGAATTTCTTGTGTGTGGTCGTTTTTTGGCATGTCAAAATATTTTGACCTGAATTTTCCTTTGCGCTTGTTAATAAAGTCAGTTGATAATGACAAAGATATAGTCAATTCCTTTTTCGAAACCAGTGAATCAACAAATTAATGGTCCTTCGAGCAGGATGTATGAAATTAAAAGTAAGGAACGTATACAGCACTTCACGGTTTCACGGGCGAGGAAATACGAGTTCATGATTGTTGATCTGCTTGCATAAAATTAAAGCAACAAAGTAAACTGAGTTTTCTTGCATTCCTTTTAATCAGAACTATTTCTACCACTCTTTATTAAAAGGAGATTTAGTTTTAATTTGTTTAAAGTAATATAGTTAGTGAGATTAATATTGTTTAAAAAATATATTACTAAATTAAATGAAAATGTAAAACGCAATTTGTTGCAACTACGTTTAGAAACTATAACGGAATTAGAACAAGTATTAAATAAAAATCAATGTTTGCTAGAGGGCTTTGAAGAAATTTATTTAGAAATATACACTGACCGGCAAAAAAAGTAGCCAACTTACAAATTTCCGAAAATAAAAATTCGTTGGAAGTTTTATGCATTGTTTCATATTTGATCTTACCTTAAGTGTTTATTACGATCATGTATGCTTTGAATTTGACAGTTTATGACTTAAATTTGACGTTCGTGTTCTTGTATTCTGTAGTTTCTGGTTATTATTTTAGTTAAAAACGTCTATTTAAAAAGTAATTTTGCTTTTCAAACGTGGATTTTGGCTAAATCTATGTCAAAAGGTTGTTTCTGCTTAAGATATGTCGTTAACTACTGTATATGTTCCTCAAATTATTGCGTTACTGCAAGACGGAAGAGGTCAAGTTTATGTATCCGAAACTTTAGGTATACCGAGAACTACAGTACGGACAGCTCTCCATCGTTTTTTGGAGATTGGCACATATTGATGTCGGCCTGGTTTTGGTAGTAGAAGGGTTACCTCACAAAGGGATAATCGTTTTATTTTGATGGAACTTCTGAGAAATCGCCATTTCACTGCAATTGCTGCCAGAAACCGCCTGCAAGAGGTTCTAAATGTAGATGTAACTAAGCGAACGGTGAGTAGACGCCTCAATGAAACTGGACTAATTGCAAGAAGGCCGGCTATTATTCCGAAATTACTACCCAGACACTGCAGGAACCGATTAATTTTTGCTCGACGACATCAACACTGGCATGTACACATTTGGAGATGAATTCTCTATACTGTTGGGTCGCGATTCTGTTTGAGATTGAGGTTTGGAGACTGAGAAATGAAAGATATGCCCAAGCTTGTACATCCCAGAGAAGAAAGTTTGGCGGTGGTGGTGTTATGGTTTGGACTGAAACATCATTTGAAGCTCGAATTGAACTTATCTTCATCAATGGCTCCCTGAATGCTCATCAGTATATAGAGGATGTTTTGGCAGAAGCAGTTGTTCCATTTGGTCTATTTATAGCGGATAATTTCGTCTTTATGCATGATAATACACGGACGCATACTGCAAAACTGGTGACGAATTACTTGGAGCAAGTGGGAATTAATACCCTAGAACGGCCAGCCTGCAGACCTGATCTGAATATCATCGAAAACCTTTGGGACGAACTTCAACGCAGGGTTAGAAGTCGACCAGGCCAGCCAGAAAATCTTTCTGAGCTTTAGAACGTGCTTCGTGAAGAATATGAACGTATTCCTCAAGTTTATATTCAAAATTTGTTCCTTTCCTTTCGAAGGCGCATGCTAACGGTTATTGAAGTTTTCGGGCATAATGTCCGATATTAAACGATTTTCTTCAAGTTCAATCATAACTTTTGTATCATTCTAACTAAATAAATTATGCTAAGGAATCAAGTAGTAATGGTCATTTTAATTTAAAGATGAACGATGTTGAGTAACTGTCGAACTCAAAGCATACATGATCGCAATAAGCACTTAAATTAAGATCAAATATGAAACTATGCATAAAATTTCCAACAAATTTTTATTTTCGGAAATTTATAGAGTGAACACATTTTTTGCCGGTCAGTGCAGATTTTAAATGATAATTTGGATTTTAAAATGGCAGGATGGACATCCTTGCAAGATTCACATTTTGAATTAATACTAATACTGATATTAATAATGCAACGTTTATACAAACCGACAGAATAACGCGAAACGCGATTTAAAAGATTTCCTAAAAATTCTAGGCATTTTCGCTATATTCATAAATACGGAAGTGTAATTAAGAAACATCAAGGACTTCACAAACTTTAAGAAAGTGTCAAGTACCGTGCTCGAGTGTCCTAGTTTAAGTTAAAATTAATTATAGAAAAATTGCTTAACTAAAAGCTGCATTAAAAATTCTATAAAGCAATCAAACAAGATAACGCAACCTGATGCAAATACAATCCGCTGCCGCCTGAAATTACTCAATTTTGCTTTGATATGCATTAACAAATAACCCAAATACCGATTTACGATTATTAAAATATGAATTAATTAATAAACAATTAATTAAGAATATTGCATCATGTTGGGCAATTAATGAATTAAACACATGCAGCCGCTATCCGTATCACTTTGATAGCAAACAAAGAAAGAAAGTCTAATCAGTATTCGGAGAACAAAGAAAGCAAGTCAAATCAGTATTCGAAGAACAAAGAAAGCGAATGCCAAATAAGTATAAATAAAGCGATTTTACAAACCGAAAGGGAGTCTTCCTAGAGACTCATATGGGACGTTGCCTAGTGCAAATTCCGTCTAAAGCTTTCCGTCATCGGTAAAGCTATTTTTATTAATAATTCCTATAACCAGGTTAACGCAAGTTTTGAAGCACGTCCGTAGACCGTCCAGTTACAAATCAAAACCGTTGATAACGCTGTATACTAGGAGGTCGTGTCACCAAAACATACTCCAGATCGCTACGAAGCCGTTCGCAGTAACGTTGCTTAGCAGCTTGTCGCGAACGACTCCGAGCGCCGTCGACGTCGTTGTGCGTTGTGTTGTAAAAATAACGGACGTACATCGACACCGATCCGAAAACATCCACCAAATACACTCGCCCGTCGTCTGTAAATGTGTAGCTAGGTTGCGATTTACAAAAACGACGCCGAGCACCATGGACGTCGCTGTGTATTGTGTTGTACCAATAGCGGACGCACATCGACATCGATCCGAAACTATCCGTCGAATACACTCGCCAGTCGTCTGTAAATGTGTAGCTAGGTTGCTATTTACAGGAACGATACCAAGCACCGTCGACGTCGTTGTGCGTTGTGTTGTAACAATAGTGGACGCACATCGACACCGATCCGAAACCATCCGTCGAATACACTCACCCGTTGTCTGTAAATATGTAGCTAGGTTGCGATTTACAAAAACAACGCCGAGCACCATCGACGTCGATGTGTATTGTGTTGTACCAATAGCGGACGCACATCGACATTGATCCGAAACCATCCGTCGTATACACTCGCCAGTTGTCTGTAAATGCGTAGCTAGGTTTCGATTTACAGAAACGACGCCGAGCACCATCGGCGCCGCCGTGCATTGTATTGTATAAATAGCGGACGCACTTCGACGCCGAACTGAAACGATTCCCCCAAGTAAGGTAGCCTGTTAGTGAACGAGTAGCTAGGTTGCGATTTGCTAACGACGCTATTTTAATATAGACAGTCGGCATCTATCGAGCGGCATCTCTTGTAACGGATAAACGTCGATCTCTTGTCCCCATCCATCCCAGTGCTAACTACATCGAGAGTATCGCGTAGGCACGACACCCGTCTGTGCAGACTGAAAAGCATACAGCAATCTCGTGAATTCATGTACAAACATCAGGAGACCATAAAAGCAGGCGGAGCTAGGAATTTGCGCCGACTGACAAGTTTAAAGCCGCGGGCAAATCCACGAGTGCCCGTATCAAGTCTAATGCGACTTACGGTACAACTTATAAACGCGAACATTCATATTTACTTTGTTTTCTAACTTAGTATTTCTTATTTTTAACGTAGAATGATTTTAAGTTTGAGTTGATTCATTGTTACCGAATATTAATTATTTTAATTTTGATTATACTGTAGAAATTACTTATTTATTTTTGTTAATAAATTAGTATAACAACCTGACCTTTCAATCCCGCCGTTGACCAAACCGAACAGTAAATAAAAGTTCCTTTCGAGACCAAATTTCTAGCGACGTCATCTAGTGCAAACGACGTCCATCGCAAGAAAACCTTTTCCACGTCATTCCGGCCGTCCGTATCGTCGAATCAGGATTACAGACAACACGAAGAACCACCCCTTACGACTAAGAGCTACCACCGGGTACAACGCAAGTTCTTAAATTCCTCTTATGCCGTTCAGTAAGGACTGAAACGTCACAATACTAATACTTACGCAAGGTTAACGATCGTCTTATTATGGTACAAAATGGGTGCAAATAATTCACAGAACATTTTCGTAAATTAAGTTTCTTTCATTCAAAGCCTGACAACAAATATCTGCAAGCATATCAAGTCGGCCTATAATCCAGCTGATGGAACGATGCCATGGAAGTTAAGTACTTCAAAAGTATTTTGAAGTAGACCAAAATGATTAATGGACAATTAAAGTTCATGACGTGATTATAACCTTCAGCAGGACAATTAAACGCCAGGAATCAAGAAACATGGTACTGCTTATCAGACTAGGGAAGGTCTTCAATCGTGGGACTTGATTTCCAAGTACCCGTCTGTTATAAGACTACAGTGAGTAGTTGCACTAATTTACAGAATTGTAACTAAGTTATAGCTACTCAACATTAAAGCTTGCTGGAACATTAACCGTCAGTGAATTACAAATGGCATTTCTCTTCATTGTGCAGTTAGCAGTTTGTCATTTTGAAATTTAGGCACAAAAGCTTCAAAACTATTTCAAACCGACTTTTAAATTTAAACTTTTATTGAACATGGAACTTTAAGAACGAGTGGGCGATTGCATCTGTCAAAATCCAACTACTATAGAAAATATTCTATGATTCTAGATGCAAAACATTATCTAGCTAGGTTGTTTTTTAAGCGTGAATATGTGCTACTCCTGAATGCGGTCCTCAACCTTCAGTGTCATCAACTAGAGAGAGTATCTGAATTAGTTCGGGTAAGAATTTAACAAGGCAAGTAGTTGGTAAATGCATTGAGTGTTTTATAGCTAATACACGCGACTTGGGCAGTATAGTGCGAATTTCAGCCCAACAGAGAATAACACCTATGTTCCCTCTTCATATGTTTGAAGTCGATTATGCAAGTGCATATCAAAACGTACAAGTTAGACGTATATCTATGTATATTTCATTGCGTGTGTTATTCATTTTGACTGATAACAGACCTTATAACGCTAGCTTTTATTACGGTTTTTAGATGAATAACCATACGGCGAGGTAAACCTTTATATATTTTCTCGGATAACAGGAAATCTTTTTTTGTACCAACTAATTAAACACTTATCGTATGACCAAGAGGTAAATATCAAGAAATTTACAAGTGCAAACATCAGTTGGCACTTCATACCGTCTCTGTCTCCACACTTCGGTGGATTATGAGAAGCGGGCGTGAAAAATGCAAAAATCCATTGTGAGCGAGTTATAACCTACAATTTGTTAACCTACGCGAATCTCAGTACCTCATTAATTAAAATTAATGGCATCCTTAATTTTATTACAGTTACCCTCAAACTTGCAAGCCCTCACCTCAGCTCACTTCTTAATTGGAAGACCTGTTATCAGCTTACCTTATCTTATAAGAGACATTGTACCTACAGGAAAACTGGTTAGGTATCAACGAATGCGACAAATTAGGCGGAACCTCTGGTCTCCTTGGACAAAAGAGCATATTTCGCCGCTGCAACTGTGTGTATGAAATTACGCCTACTTATCAAAGAAAACTACACCTCCATTACGCAGCGGACGATCACCCTCATGACCCACTCCCGGCTTCAAACTAAGCTACTGGATACTTATCTTGTGAAATAACTACGGTCCTACCGAATTTGTTTTAGCCAAGTGTACTTTGTTCTTTCAGAAAATAATTAACGTGGCAAAGTGCACAATTATGGAAACTACGAAGGGAGGTCAGTAAATTCATAGAATGCAGGGGTTAATTGGAGGGAGCATTACTGCATTACTGCTGCGGCAATATCTATGCTGCGAGGTCTTGTTAGTTTACTTGGATAGTTTAGTTGAGTTTGTGTTATTAATCTCAGATGTATTATTGGTCAACCAACCAGAGGCAGATAAACATATCGACAATGGAAAAAATTGAATTTCGTGTGGTTATAAAATTTCTAACAATGGAAGGGAAACAACCTCAAAACATCGTTAGTTTACGGGAACTCCTTTCGTAGTAATACTATGATTTATAAGTGGCATAACTATTCCAAAAAGGCGAGAGTCGATTGGAGACGACTCCAAACTGGGCTGGTCGATTGGTACCACCTCTTCATACATTGTGGAAAAAGTCTAAAAACTTGTTTAAGGAAGAAACAACTTGCAAAAGCGGTTGGAGTATCTCCTACAACCATTTTAAATATTTTCCATTCTCATGTTGAAATGGTAAAGGTTAGTGCAAGATGGGTACCCAGAATGTCCACACCACTGCGAAAATTCCTGCGAAGACGACAAAAATGAAATTTTGAGCCTGAATCTAAGCAGGAATATATTTAGTGGCATAAAAAGGGCACACAACCCCCTGAAATGTTCAAAATATCACAATTGGCCGGAAAAATCATTGCAAGTGTATTTTGCGATAGGGAGGGTATCCTGTTCATTGACTACAGAGATAAAGGTACTTAAATAGCAGAGACCTACTGCGCTAATTTACTGAAGCAGCTAAGAGATGTAAAGGTGAATAGACGGGGAAAATTAACAAAATGTGTGCTGCTGTAGCACGTCAATGCACAAGTGCATTGAAATCAAGTTGCGATGGCTGCACTTCAAGATTGTGGCTTTTAAACGTTAAACTGTCTGCTATTCTTGGTACTGGCGGACTATTATTTGTTCTCTCACCTTAAAAAGGAGATTCTCGGACAGAAATTTACGAGCGACGATGAGGTCAAACTTGCAATTTCGGTCTAATTAGATGGAAAAGATAAAAAAAAATTTAATAAGGGTATAAATAAGTTACTAGCAAGATCTGAAAAATGTATTAGTATCAAGAGAGAATATATTGAAAAGCAAAACTAACACGATGCACTTTTTCACCCTCCTTCACCACCATTACGCGAATTTATTGACCTCCCCTAGTATATCTAAAATATGTGATGTTATTCATTACTAGTGTGATATTGTAACGTAGTCTTTGGGTCACGGGATCAACGAAACTAATTTATATTTTCCCATCCGGGATTACTCATCAAATTGGTCACATTCAGTTTGATCTGATAGAAGGCACCAGTTGTTGCTAGGGCCCCCTCTTGGAACGGTTCATTGTCGGTTATCCTCAATAGGACAAAAGTTATGTATTAAAGCGGAGCGGCCCTCGAAAGTTGCCGCGACTTCTTATGTGAAACGATCTTTGCAGAATCATATATTAAATAACCAAGCTTGGTGGAAATAAGGTCGATAAAACCTCCAAAAGTAAATAATAATTTAAATGAATACTTTCTAATACTCTGTTCATATTTACATTGACTGATATTTAACAGTTATAAATTAAATAATTGGATTCTACAACACTTGAAAGTTTTCAATGCAAAAAGGCGTTCTCAGTATTAAGATAATAATGACAGACGCTCAGCGCCGCTTTCGTTCTTTGCCAAGAAGCGCACGCTGTCCGGCGTAATATTCTATGCTTCTGTTAATTGTGAATTTTGCTAGGATAGTTCAATATTTTTGCAGGTGGGAAAGAGGTCACGTCGCTTGCGGGCGTGCTCCTTCGCGCAATGACTCGGACGGTTCAGACGATGATCTCTTTGTCCACTCGTGACCTCTGCCACACGGTAGACGAAGGTATGCTGGGTTGCTGGTGTCAAACAGACTCTCGCTACCTAGTCAACACAAGGATGTTTGACGGAAAGATATTTACGAGTCCTCGTGACGTTTGTGCGTTCTCTACAAATTCAACACAACGTTCAAGCGTTCTAGTTATGCTTATTGTCGGGATTAGACCGCTGCAAAGCAACTCATTCCCTTTCAACAATAAGCTAGATGGGATCAGATAATAAAAGGTGTTTCATCCTTTAAGACGGCTGAACTAATTTCGCAGTTTTAATTCTACGATGGCTGTTTTAAAATTATAATATAAAAAATTCGGCATGGAAGGTTTTCATTCTTCGCAGTTACCAAAGCGCTTTATAATTCATCGAAAATATCTCTAGCTTCTAGGCAGAGACGCACCTATTCTTTATACAAAGAACGGTATGCTATTAGTTCGAGCAAGGATTGCACGAGCCAGCGGTGTTAGCTCGCGGAAGGCCTAGCACAAACTATCCTTTTAGTCTGACAGCTTCGTTATTTCATATAGAATACTTGGTATTTCATTCTCCGCTCCTCTAGCCTTTTGATAATTGTTATTCGGTCTTAAAATTATCTATGAGGGTATCGCTCATATACTTTGATTATCAATTTATTTATAACGTGATATTGCGCAATTCCAATTAATACCTTCTAGTTAATTAAATTCGGTTTTGAGATTGTTTTATGTTTGTTATCCATTTCGGTAGCAATCTTTGTTAACTTTGAACGGTTTCTTAATCACTCACTCCTGGTTTACTTCTTGTCTTTTTAAAATATCTTATCAATTTAACGTTCTGGTATTTTCGCAGGAAGGCAAGACGGACTTTGCGTTGCTTTTTCATATTAACATGTTTCGCTGGAAACGTTGCAATATTGTTTTAGGTAAACTTACTAAGAATTAAATTCAAATTAGATTGGGTAATATTCACAATGAATTTCAAATCGATTATATTACTTATTATATTTTTAATAATAGATTGTTTGCATGTTTAACAGAACATTGATCGTAAAAAGCAATTGGGTAAAATAATACGATTAATTTAAACCGGTATCGTGTGGATGCGGATCGCAGAAGCAAGGTACATTCACTCTTGTTATCACTATTGAGTTGAACGCATCCTCCATACTTCTCTACCATCCTGGAACCAATTTCTATAAAAATATTTTTGCTAAGGTTTCATCAATTTCTGTGCAATAACAGGCATCAATTTGGTTTAATTATTTATTAAACTAACTCTTACAGTGATCTTCTAAACTCTATATACCATCTCAATCCTGGAGTAACAGCCCTAGGCCATAAGAGGTGAGCAGCTTGAAATGGAGAATCAGAATATGCGGACGCATTATTCTATTTGAATGTTTCATATTTTTGGATCTTTATTTCAACCTCTCGAGTTTGAATGATGTCTGGGTTAGTTTCTTTAAAGTATTTATTATTTTGCTTAATACTGTAAACATATGCTATGTGTCCTTTTAGGCGGAGGTTGCATTTTGGTAACTACAACCACTCGATTCGAATCTATCCCAGCCGATATCACCTATTAGCTGTTCTTATCGGTGTATAAAGATTCGCAGCTAGTAAGTGGTAAGGGTACTAGTATCCGCCATTTATAGTAAGAAGTATGCTTAATTATTTAATACCTTTAACACCTATTTAGTTAATATATTTGTGTATAAATTACCGCCGTCCATTTTTAGTAATTATATCGCTTATAATTACTTATACATTTATTGTTGAATTAAATTGTTTTGCGATCATCTTATTTTATTTATTTGTGATACTAGCAAAGAGAATTAATCTCCAACTACATAAACTAGTAGTTTGATGACTCGTGTTCTCAAACATTTATTATCTTCAAAGCATTCACAGTGGCATATTTGTTTATTTTGTTAATTATTTAGTTCTATTGGGACATGTCTCTGAGTTTCCTAGCTAGAGTGCACCCTTACCATTTTCTACCTAACTTAACATCTGAGGATTATTAACAAAAATTGAGTATTAGATATCGTAAATTAATGTTGTTGGGTGGAAATAGTTGTAGGTTAGTTAAGACATACTAAAGGTAATTGATTCCAAGTGATAGAAATAGTTGTATGAGCTGCACTGTACTTCATACTTACACAAATTATAAATAACTACATTTTGATAATTATGTGGTTAGTGGTATTCCTACTTAAATATTTAAGGTATAAAGAATTCATTCTTTAACAACTCACAATGTCAGGTGGTAATCAATAACAATGATTTCTATAAAGTACAATGCCAAATTGAGAAATTCAACGATGCATGTATATGATGATAGTTTTTCCTACACTAATTGTCGGTTACCTCAAATAGATTAGCCTGTAAGAGGAGAAATTAGAAAATATTACATAATCCATTTTAGCGTTAACATTAAACGACTTTAATTTGCAATAACAAAAATTCAACGAAAATAAATTACTTACCGGTAAAACTTGCAAACATTATGATATACGGGAGTATATGTTCCCAATAAAGACCGAAGTCTTTATTTTGACTAGAACTAAAGCTTTATTTTAGGTGATTATTTTGTTTAAATATTCCTACTAAATCTACACAACTAAACGTATGGATTTAGGTTGTTCAATGACTCTTCATTTTGTCATTTTATTATTCAAAGTTTGTCAAATCGAATATGCTTCCAAAGCTCTATACGATTTAGTTCATTTTTATTCTATTTTCAAACACACGATACTATGTTGTAGAAATATTGCATTCCTATATTATTGTATTACGTTATTAAACTGTATACGTAGAGTTTTATTAGAGGTGCTGTCTAGCGTTATCTGCATAATTCATGTTACAGTTACTCTAGCTTTATTATCATGGTAATTTAAGCAATCAAGTATTTTTAATAAAACTTTTATAAAGCTAATACGAATCTGTTTCAATTAAAAATCTTAGAACTAGCATTCTTTCATGCCGTTCCATATTTTGGGTCAAATAAGAATAATTTTATACTAAATATTGATTTAAATATTACCAATAATTGAATATCGGAAGTGTAATGTAAATATTAAAATGTAGAAATGAATAAAAAATATGTAACTAAAAGTTATAGGTAATTGATAAGTAGCTGCTGAATAGATTACATTTATGTTAAACGTTTTGATATGGACTAACTGTACTAGAACTTGAGTTTAAATTTTCATGCAGATCTAAAGACAAAATGCATAATATTCTAATCATTAAATGATATTATATACATTCCGTACAAGTCTAGTATTTTTAAATCCTGTGAAATGAAATGCTTGTTTATAGTAGAAATGGCGAATTAGAATTCATATGCGTAATATGAACAGTAGCTTATGCTAATAGATCGCTTACACTACGTACCATTTTATAGAAAATGAAATTTGTTTAGTAACAAAACAACTACGAAACATAAAAGGCAATCAAGTTAAAACATGCTTCACATGATGTAAAACAACACGTAACAATGGAATTTTACTGAGGTACAAGAAAACATGGAATTGTAAACAAACTGGTTCTCTATAAAGCTTATAATGCTAAAATATCATTACAGCTTTGTAAAGGGAACTAATTTGGAACAAAACAATTACTACTATGCAGATACATCTAATAACGATAATATATGGTGAAGTAAAACTCAACTTTGAGCCCAGTATTAAGTGCAACTAGCTCTAGTAGTAGAACTTAATGGCGGCATGTACACAGCCCCAAATGAAAGAATGGACAAACAGAATTTTCCGGTGCCGCTTAATATATAATAAATGAAGCTGAACTAACTATGACAGTATCCAGAGGAATTCATATCGAAAGAATTTCACCTTCCGTTTTAGGAACTTTCTTCAACTATTTAAGCAATAAGCCGTAGCAAATTATTATTTAACTGTTAAAATAATAGCACTCTACTAAATAAAGCGATAATTCGTCAATTAAATAACATGCGTTATAAATATTAGCTTTGGCATATTGTCTAAACCACGGAAGAGTATCAAAAAACCAAATAGGCACAAACAGTTTAATATTTTTTATTACTCCTTAACTTGCTTTGCGCTAATTAACATGTCATTATCAGAAAAAATCAAAGATTAGGGGAAAATACGAGATAACGGTTAATAGTTCGTATAGGGTTCATTAAGTTATCACTAATACCTTGACCTTTGGGGCCTGATTTTTCTTTGCAAAGCAAAGAAATTTTTTGTAGTATATTTCTAAATTGTGGTTCTTAGTGAACATAAAGCTGCAAATTTTAGAAGAAATAAAGTTTATTGTTCTTTTAAAATAATATATACATATATATATAGCCAATGTGTTCAAGTGTTTGTGGAATTTTATCCCTTAACATGAATCTTATAAAACAGTTGCTTGAAGAATTCATACTTAAATGAACATTTCACTTTTTACAAATCACTCTAAATCTAGACGAACATCCTTCAAATTTACATCTCTGGATGTCATTATTTCCATGTAAGGCCATTGTCCAAGTGCTTCATGTCTGACATCTGAATTTGGACGAATTTCTTAGAGCACTTTTCGCTTTGATAGAATTATTTCCATTGACCTGCCTTTACGTTTAGTTAATGTTTGATTAAAGCTTCGTAAACATTTTGCTGTGTTATAAGTAAATTTCAATAAATCATACATTTTTTTTGGGTACCTGGTGTCTTCCTGCATCTCTCTAATATTCCAGTCAGCTGTTTGTAATTGTTAAATTAACAAAGTGAAATATTGTATACAGTGTCAATTTTGAAGGGTGTCTCACTACCTAAAAATGTGTACAGCCATCGCCATATTTAACTTACTGCCGCTACTGCCCATTACTGTCGCTACTGCTAAAGTATTGCTGCTACTGCCTACTTTACTTTACAACTATTTAATGATATATCATCATATTGTGACGTACTAGTCCTTACTGAACGGCATAAGAGGAATTTAAGAACTTGCGTTGTACCCGGTGGTAGCTCTTAGTCATTAGGGGTGGTTCTTCGTTTTGTCTGTAATCCTGCTTCGACGATTAGGACGGCCGGAATGACGTGAAAAATGTGTTCTTGCGATGGACGTCGTTTATACTAAATGACGTCGCTCGAACTTCGGTCTCGAAACGAACTTCTATTTACTGTTCGATTCGGTCAACGGCGGAATTGA
>JAHWXV010139379.1:0-12488 GCA_024586415.1 Phrixothrix hirtus
CCTGAGAGATCAGGTCAAAAGGTTTGAGTCACTGATTTTTTTTGGAACAGCAACGGAATTTTGTATAACCTTTTAGAAATTGTATGACAACGGTTGCAAAAAGTGTGCGGCGGGAATATCGCGTATAATATACAGGGTGGGGCAGAGCCGACTTCGAGATTTCTATTGGTCACTGCTCAGGTTAAGGTGGGGAGAGGAGGTAGTAAGTAGTGTCGTTGTGTTCATTCGATCATCCCATTGTCAGTTGTAACGATGATTTGGACGCGGATTCGTTGTGCGCACTTTGTACGAAACCAACCGTTGTCATCTCAACGTAAAGAGCCTTACGACGCCACTTTGATATGCCACGCGGCGTTTCAATTCCTTCTGCAAACACTATTTGGTCCTGGGTTCGACGATAAGAAGAAACTGGAAGTTACGTGAAGATAAACATGGGACGCCAAGAACGGTAAGAACGCCATAAAATGTTCAATTGGTTAGAGCAGCAGTTGAACGGTCACTTAGACGATCGGCTCGGAAACACGCAGTTGTTTTAGGAATGTCTCACCGTTCTTTGAGGAGGATTCTTCATGAAGGCTTGTCATTCCATCCATATAAAATGATGCTTGTGCAAGAATTAAGTGTAACTTATCGTGTAAAAATCGCATGAATCTTTGTCAGGAAATGCTTCAGAATATCCGTCCAGAAGCAACATTTTTCAACAGTGACAAGGTGCATTTTCATCTGTATGGAGCGGTTAACGAGCTTCATGGAAAGCCACTTCATTCTGCTAAAGTGACAGTATGGTGTGCCATAACCAAATTTGGCGTGATAGGTCCATATTTTTTTTTGAAGAAGGCAGGACTGTGACTGTCACTTCGGCTCGTTATGTTTCAATGTTAGAAGATTTTCTGCAACCCAGATTAGAAGAAATCGTAGAAGACAATGACTTGGGAGATCTCTGGTGTCAACAGGATGGCGCTACTGCGGAACTCTGTGGCTGTTTTAAGACAAATGTTCCCCGCGCGGGTGGTCTCTCTGAGGGGTAATGTGGGATGGCCGGCACGCTCACCCGATTTGAGCATTTGTGATTTCTTTCTCTGGGGCTACTTAAAGGACAAAGTTTTTAAACATCGCCTTCACACCCTCACACAAAGACCGAATTACTGTAGAAGTCAATGCGAAACTAACTGAAATGTGCCGGAGATCCGTTGAAAATTTTACGAACCGCCTTTATCAATGTATCGCTGCTTACGGCCGCCATCTTCGAGACATATTTTTAAAACTTAATGGATAAAATGGGATTATCTATCGTATTTAAAAATAAAACTATCTTTTTTACAACTTGTACCGTTTTTTATTTATAGCCACTTCAAACCGCTTAATCGGCTCTGCCCCACCCTGTAGATTATCCATTTCCAAGATTGAAAAAATGTCTCAAAGTTGTTCACTGGGCTGGGACTAGTCTGCTGAATTTTATAGCAATAGTTTAAATTAATGTAGACGTCGCTTAGAGAATTATTTTAGATATAGAAATAATTTTTGCAAAATATTTGATATACCCTCGTACTTTTATAATTTAAGTAAGTTGTCGGGGATTAATTTAAATACTTGGATTTTAGTACGATTTGTTTAAGAAACAGAAACGGAAAGAGACTTTTTGTACTGATTAATTAGGGACTTAGGCCCGTAGGTGAGTAGCAGATTAAATTAAATCGTTTATTTCATTAGTCAAATAAAGTGAAACAAAAAACGAAGGATTAATTAGCAGCTTAACGGAAAATAGGTTTTAATCAATGTTTGTACACATAACCCTACCAGCATTAGCAGTTTGCTAAAAAACTGCATGAATTGTGATTTGTTTAAAACGCTGTATTTAATATTAGCATTTTATTAAAAGAGAATATTTTAGAATTAAAATTATAAAATGATTGACATTAAACGCGAGGTGAAAATTTAATATGTTTACGTTAAACTTCAATTTGGATATTATTTAAATTCTAACGGGAGATTTGATTTTTTTTTAAATTTCAGGCAAATCATTTTACGATTCTTCCTTAGAAACAACTTTTCGTAAACTAACGAGTTAATTAAAAAGCCATCTTTATAATTACTGCTCGGTTCAATGGATCAGTAATTGTTTATTTGAGATTGATTAAAACAAAGTACTTCCATTCAAATACCTACATTGTCCCTTTACAAAGGAAAGAATAAAAATTATACTTCTTCGATGAATATTGATTTTTTATCAGTTTAAGACTCGCTTAATTAAAAAAGTTACAATACCTAAGAGTAAATATTTACTTTGTAAAAACGGGTACAGTTTAATATAAACCGAAATTTACCTTTAAAATCTAAATGTAAGAAAATATTGACTTGATTAATTTTAGGAGAAACGCACACTAGGTCTATCTAGTAATTTGAACTTGTAATTAACAGAATTTTTGTTTTTTAAATACAAGTGCGTATGATTTTATTGATTAAATCGCTACTGTATAAACATAAGTAGTCCATAAATTTAATATGAATTTCGTATCCACGACCCATTAAAATGCTGCAGCACTATTAGTAATCACCTCAAACGAATACATTATTAATAGTGGAAGTTGCTAGTAGCTTATATTTGATGTTCGTTAATTATAACAGACAAAAACTGTTTCCCTGGTATGTTTATCGAAGTACCCATAACGATGCAGAAATAAGCAGACCCAATCATTATCATTTATAAGCATAAAATAAAATTGACATTACTTGTTGTAATTGCATTAAGAAAGAAAAACATTGGCTACCGCTGACTACGAATACGGAATAGTTTCATTGGAATTTAAAGTAAATAAAAACAAACTCTAGGAATATAACGAAAACTGCGAATCAATAGTTTTATGTTTATGTTGATCATGGACGCAGACAACTATGAATGAAATTGTCAAATATTTCACATTCACTAGTTTAATCTGTTGTAACTAAAACGCCTAATTTTTAATTTGCCCTTCGTTACTGCAAATCTCTAAAAATCAAATATTAACGGTCCCAATAACTTTTGAAACGGACTACAGTATCAGCGTTAAAGAAGCACTTGTTCTGGTCATTTATCACCTTGTAGATATCAAGTGATTCAAATACTTAGCAGTTTCTAATTCACACGGGGCTCCAGGTCTAGGTCATCGCTGATTTGCCGACTCATCAGAAAAGGTGACCTTTCGACAATCACCACGATGAAAGGGGTACATCTGGATCGGCTCCAATGACCTACCCTTTTGTAGTATCATTAAAGTTGGGGGAGGGCTCGTGTATGGGCGTGGAAGGTGGGTTCGGTGGTGATTGAGTTTTGCTGCTACCCTCTTGCAAGAAAGTTAAACCCATGTTCTAGGCATTAAAGCACACATTTCCTGACTAATTGAGGCACAGTAGCTCTAATAACTATACACGTATTCGTTGTACAGAACAAGCTATAACTTAAATTACTGTTTCTTATTATCTCGGTGATAAATGCAAATAGAGAAAAACGTAAAGCATTTCCATTAATCGGAATGTCATTAACTAATAAAGGTGTAACAAGGACGGTAACATGGTAAAGAGAACTACAGTTAAAGTGCTGCCACATCAACAGTGTCGAATCGATCGAGGCGAATAATGTTGGAATCGCAAATTCGCGAATTTTTTAGCGAGTCTCATAACTGGTTGAAAACAGTTATCACTCGACGCCATGGATCACCACTATACAATTAATAACAACAGAAAGATTATAAGCGTGATTAGATTAAATAAATTTCAATTTTATCGCAGCATTGTAAATTCTATAAAATTAAAAGTACGACAAAATGAGTAAAGTAATAATAAATTATTGAAATAAAAACGCTATTGGTATCAAATACCATTCTTAATAAAATTCAAAATCAGAACAAAATAATATCGGTTGAGCAAACAGCCTCGGATTTTCAATTGCTTTTTACGAGCAAAATTCAAATTTATAAAATCAGGAACCTATTAATCAACTTTCAGTATAATTATAAATCAAAGTAATTACAAAATCTGCTAATTAAGATAGTTCTGCACTCAGTTGTTGAATCCACGCAGCAGATGTAGAAAATTCAAACAAATAAATAATTTTCTTCGGGATTGAAACCAAGATGATGCCAAGATTTATGGAGTAATAATTTTATATATAAATATAAATATCTTTGTTAAAATATCTACACAAGTAAATTTATACCATAGTAGCCACTACTTCTTGTTATATGTTAATTTATGCGAAAAATATTTCATTCTGTTATGTGATTGATTTACATTAAATCAAACGAGGTTTATTAATTATGAAAGGTACCTATTTAAATTAACACAATTTGTTTAAGTAATAAGGAAACTTATTATAATTCTCAGGAATAGAAGAAAAAGAAAATAGTTTCTACATTTCTTAATAACGTAGATGCTGATCAAAATGGCCGATCTAAGTTGTAAGAATTTTAGGTACATCCGTAAAATTATATTTCATTTAGGGCCAATTTCGCCAACATATTTAACAATTAAAAACAAATTTTTTGAGTTACTAAGACTTTATTAAACTTCTTAGATTTTAATGTTTTCATATATCGACAAATTTAAAAGCAACTTTGAAAATGGTTCTTCGCCTTATCAATTTATAAAACCGAAACGTAAAAACCATTTTCTTAATAAAAGACAAATCTTTAAAATGTTAAAAGAATGAAATGCCTTATGGTTTTCATTAATTTCATTAATCATCCTGGCCTTAATCCAGAAGAAAATCAATTATCTCAAATATTTCAGGTCAAGAGTAAAGGATTGAATTATTTTGATAATTTAATGGGTTATTGTTGTCCATAAATTCATCCAAAAATTTAGTTGAATTTCCAATATGATATTCTAAAGTAAATTATCATAACCATAGGAATTTCCAAAAAATAACTAGACGATTTTTTCATAATTCAGAAGTAAGGATTGTGCAATAAACTTACACATTGTTATCAACAAACCTGCATATTTACAATTTTCAAATAAAGAAATATGTTAAAAATGTAGAAAGCTAGGCTTTGGAGCCCAACACATGATTCTATTAAATCAAACACTCAGAATTAATTACTTGCACTCTTTAGAACGAGAAAAGCTACATCAGCGTGTAATTATTAGCTTTGTATCTTCATTAATAGACTAAAATCTTTAGCGAATAAATTAGAAGGAAAATGTACAGCTAAAGAAATCTATGCAAGTACTCGACAAAATCTAGATTAACCGTACGACACGTTTCGTCTGCTTATTAATTGGCCATTCATTATTTGGCCCTATTTTTGCAAAACATTATTTTTTAACCTAATCTTGCTCGCTATTTAAGTGGATATTTGTAATTTATGTACCGAGTACTAACGACTGCCCAACTAAGTTAAAATTGTTTTGTTATTTCAAAGAAAGTAAATAAGGCGAAAGAACTTTTATAGATCAAATTATTACAAGTACGTCCTAAACAAATATTGCGTGTTTTTATAAGCATATTAAATTACACTAGTAGTTTTTACTATCGTTCCATTCATAATTTCTTTTATTAGACAGCAATGTATTTAGAGCAAAAAATATCATTTAATTTTTCAAATTTAAAAATTGTGCTCTACAGGTCATAAGGTAACCACAATTTGCGCTGCCACTTATTTTTGGGACACCCTGTATGGTATCTGCCTTTCAAAATCCAATATCAAAAGGTGGCAATGCAAATTTATTTAACAACAACGATTAAAAATAAGTATTAAAATTTAGAGAAATAATTTACACAATTACGATCGATCAACCATGACTTCAGTTAAACGCGACAAGTTTATCTAATAAAAATCAGTTGTAATGAATTAATCAACCAAATCAAAGACAAAGATCTACAAAAATTATTGTGGTCACAATCGTTGTAACAACTTTTGACTTGTAGAAAAATAATTCAATGAACAAGATTTGCCAGACTCGTCAAACGATATTAAAGTTGTATGTTCTCTATTCAAATAGAAAAAAAAATGATTAAGAGTAAATCCTCGTTTTGCGCCAAGATCGTAATAAAAACAACTAGTTCTGTCTTTATAGAATTTGGATACAATAGCTGATAAACTTGAACAAAATAATTCAATTAACAGTTAACTGTTATGAATTTAGTATTTACTTAGCAGTTTTAATTCATAAAAATTACGAAGTCAATTTTATAGTAACACAAAATTTAATACGTCGTACCGTTGCAGGACCACTGTGTGATAGCGACATTGCCGCCAAATGAAGTGGAATTATACTGCCATAAAAAAGTCATAAGAAAAAATACCTCACCGAAAAAACCTACGATATTTCTAGTTCAGGCACTATAAAATAAATTTAGTTAATTTGGAAGTTTGAATATAACCTATTTAATATGCTTCGATAACTGGTAACTATTCAAAGTGAAAATAATTGCGTCACGCGATAAGCCAACGATGATTACCAAATTTGACGTTTAATATCATTAGAATCGCTTAGCACTTAATGCACCCTACGAAATTATTAATTTAAATGAAAGTAAATTAATGTAATCGTAAAATCTAACAATTTTGAATCATTATAAATACAGTGTTAGTATCCCCATATTCAAGTTTGACTGTCGAATTGGATGAAAACCATTGCAACCGACTAGTAACTTAACTTCTTTATTTTTGAAAGCATAGTTTACATATTTCGGATATAGTAATGCATTTTGAAGTAAACTGCATATTTATAAGATTTTAAAAAAAGTGTTGGGAGATAAAAATATACAAATATTTATATACTAGGGGAGTTTCAATAGTCCATGCATTTTCTCATCTGTATTTGTAAGATGTTAATGCGATATGAACACAATTTTACCTTAATTAAATCTAAATTTTAGGTTCCTGAATGATCATGACGACGAGAAACTGCAGAAAGATGATTTTTTCGGACGAGGATATAACCGGCAGAAATCATCAGCAAAGAGATATGTTCAGAAGTAATTTGTCCGCCTCCAATTCAGTCATTTCACCACAGCTGACGCAACAAGGGGAATTTGGTCTTGATTCTTGACTTCAAATGATAATGTGGCTATAGGATCATTAATGACCACCCCACATTATCTCGAAGGTGTTGGAAGAAAAAACAAAGATTCTTACTGAAGAAATGCACTAAACAAAGAAGTCTGTGTATTGGATGCCGCGTGTCCTGAAGCGATTCAATAACAAGGAATCATCTCCTGGCAGGAAATTTGTTGGTAGCGTTCTTTAAATTAGATCCAGATTATGTTCGACACTGCATGTGGCAAAACATTTGAAGAACGGAAAACAGTGACGTCAAATGTTTACTTGAAATGTTCAACAATCTCATCAAGGAGCATCTAACTGACACTGCTACCCCGATAGTATCCAGGGGCACACCGGGCAGTCTACATTATCGAATTCATGCCTGAGAGATCAACTTTGTGTTGGGAGCACTATGCTCCACCGACCTGTCGCCGTGTGATTATTAGATTATCCCCAAAATGAAAGCAAACATAAGTGGGAAATGTTATAAGGATTGATAATATATGACAACAGCAGTGCTCGAGGGCTGTTTGTCAAAACCGAACTACAAACGAGGTTTCTAAAACAAAAACGCGCATTACTTTATTACTCTTTTCCCTTTAAAATGCACGGGTTTTTGGAACTCTTCTCGTATAATTAAATACTCTGACTTTTGGAATGACTTAAATCTTTAATCCCATTTTTGACGAAAAATGAGGACAACAGGTCAAGTTAATGCGCATTCAATAATTGAATTTACATAATCGAACAAATGTATATTAAAATAATACAAACGAAAGCAAGGGATGTTTGAAAATTTCGCCCATTGTAATGGACGATTCAAAACCAAAATCTAACGTTTGGTTTGTTTAAGAAAGATGCATTTTTGCAAGAATGAGGAACACATACTTCTGGTTTATCTTATTTGACCTTGTAAACACTTTTTATATTTTACGGTGTTTTAAGAGGGCGAAAAATTTGAAAAGAAAAAGAACATCACCGAAAGCAATTCGGAAGTTTCAGTTGTTGGTGAAATTATTGATTTAAGACTTTAATTTTTGTGCCGATTAACCGGTGAAATAAATACCGAGTTTCCAGTCATTCGCGTGATCGAATAAATGGGCAAGTGAACTAAATTTCTTATTTAAGAGAAGGTCGCATTTTAATATTTTATAACAAGTAAGACGTCTAAAATGGAATTAGTTTTGGTCTAAAGGAAAATAAATCTCATCTTACAGTTTTATTTATTATTGTACCCTTCCTCTTCATTTGAACAGGAAGCCGTTGCATTATTCTTTACACGTAATTTTCTCATTTATTTTGACAGAAAACCAATTGTCGAATCAACTTTTTGTCAGTCATCTTAATTCTGATTTATTTTATAACCATTTATAACAGTAACCTATTCTAATGGAGAGATTCTGATATAGATTACGCCTCCGATTTTAAATTAATTTAAGTTAATAACATAGTTGGGGAGTCGTTAGTACTCAATTATGCTATATTCTTTTCGGTACATAAATTACAAATATCCACTTAATTAGCGAGTCAAGATTAATGCTACTTAAAAAATAATGTTTTGCAAAAATTATATAGCGTTCATTCTAATTATTTTCAGGAAATAGGGCCAAATAATGAATGGCCAATTAATAAGCACATGAAACGTGTCGTCCTGTTAGTCTAGATTTTTGTCGAGTACTTTCCATATTTTAAAACTTTGTTAATGAATTTTTTTAAAAACATTATGGATCATTTAAACAGAAATAGAACAATACGCTATTGTAAAAATATTCAAGCGATAAGATACGCTTCCTGCTTCCATTCTATTATATTATTTGGAAAACAGAATAAAAAAGCTTCTGTATCTCGATAAAGACCCAGGAGAGTTTATTATCCGTTAGTTGTGGTTGTATGAGTCTGTGATAATCATCTTATTGTGATTTATATTTGGGCCTGTTTGTAAAATTGCGATTTAAGCAACATTTCGTATTAATCTATTGTTTGTAGCCGAAATGTATATAAAGATCATTTTGCGTATGTATCACTTTTAGTAATTTTGAAGTGTAACTCTGATATATTAGGTTAGACGACATAATCGAATTTTAAGACGTTCGCTACAATTTGTGTTTTTGTTTTGAATTAACGTTTTGACATTCATGGTTTTAAAGAAATTAGAGAGGTTTAAAGTTATTTAGTATTTAAACAGTTTTGTTTTGACGTACAGGGTATTCCCAATAGCAGTACTTCTTTGCATGTATACAACAAAAAACCCTTATTTTTCCAAAATGCCAGTTTGCGAAATATTTGCAATGAAGTTTTAGTCCGGTTCTGTTTTTAAGCTGCCGCACTGCATACAAAGATACTTCTCTGGCTGCTGTATGACGTACATGATTTCACAACACTTCCGACTGAATATTAAATATTTGCAATAATACCATTTAAAATACAAGGTTTGATTTACTTCCTTAAAAGTTCTTGTGATAAGTTCACTATACAGGATGATTTTGAAATTCACCGAGAACTTTAATACGGTTCTGTAGAAGTCTAACCATATCCATTAACAAGACAATCCTATAAAATAGAACACTCAGCAATAAATTGAAAATGTTGAATTTTGAGAACTGGAGGAAAATATGAATACAAATATATATGTCTAGACAAATTGTATATGTTACAGATGAATGAAATGTTATTTTAATATCAAGTTACAGAATATATGTTTACTTCATCTGTACATTAACCTATTCCAATATAAATCATTCAACACGAAGACTTACAGTTTTATTCGCTTGTAGATAAAAAAGTTTAATTACACTAGCAACCATATCAGCTTTTGATAACATAATTTTGATATTTTCTTTTTTAAAATTGATCAAAAATAAGAAAACACAAACTTTTTTACAAGAAGTGTTCAAAATGTTTTGCCGTAACTTAAAACAACGGCTGTCGTTTCGATATTAGTTAATCTATCCATTATTTATAGATACATGATGTTCAACTTAAAATTATATGGAATTAGATTAATAAACACACTAAACTGAAAATTAATACACTTCGGTAACGAAAAATTGAAACAGCAGTGATCGATAAGCTAAAAGAACAGAAAACGTCTGTAAAGAAACGCGACCTTTAATGAAATGAACACCCCCGGTTTATGCGTATAGTAAACGTTGCATTTTAGAATGACTAACAACTGTTAGAATCAGGAAACTCAAACAGGTCTTTATCATTTCGTTGACGGCATTTTTTGGAAATGGCTAGGAATTTTTTAAAAAGGATTTTTTTCTGTTGATTTACAACTATCCCCGAGTGTATGGTCCAAGTTTGTCGGTATATTTTAAAATCACCCTGTACATTTGCTTAATATCATTTTTAATGCGTTTCTTTTACTGAAGAGCACAAGTTTAGTAAACTCTTGCCGGTTTCAAGCGAAAGTCGGTTTTCTTAAGTAAGAGCTGTTTTACATTTGCCGCACAATAGACGTAAATGGTGCTCGTGCAGCCTGTTTATTTGCATTATCAATATTAGCAACAATAGTTTAACCTTATTCGCGTAATACTGAAATAAAGTGCGATCACTAATTCGTTGTCTATCGGCGAAAAACAAATTTGATGTTGAAATCCATAGGGAAATATGCGATGTTTACGGACCTCGTGTGTGTGCGAAGAAAGTTTGAAAATGGCGTCCTTTGTTTCGTGTAGGAAGAACGAATGCTCACGACGAAGAACGAATTGGTCACCCAACTGTGATCACAAATGAATTGACCAAAAACGTGAATGGAAAAATCCGTGAAAACAAATCTATAGGGAGCCTTGGAAATGCTGCAACTAAAAAATACGCTGATTGATAAGATAATGAAATCAAAGAGAGCTATTTCTTGAAAAAATCCACAGTTTGAAGACAACTGAATACGTACATCTGGATAAGTTATTATTTCAACAGCATGCTGTCATCAAAATAAATATCGCAAAATATAGTTGTATATTAAGTATCAAGTTGTAACAACTGTAATAAACTATTTTCTATGAGTCGACTTCTCTCAATATAACCAGTAACCCACTTTTATTAATTTAATTTCGAATACATCTACGCAATTACACAAAAGACCATAATCAGATTTTTAAAATAAACAAAATCCAAAATTCATTACTAAACTGTGTTTTAAACGTACCCATAAAAGAAACATTTTTTGTACTAATGTTTAATTTTAAAATTACATGAAATGAAGCCCAAGCTGGTATGTTTATTTTTCTCTTTCTATTTTAAAAAGCAACTATTACATTTTATGAATTAGTGAACTGACTGTACAATGAGAACTAAAAAGACATCAAAATGTCCAGTGCCACTATCATTACATGCGTGTGCCCTTATGTTTGGTAGATAGTTCTACGATTTTCGTGAAGTATGTATTTGTGTAATATTATACCGGGTGTCCCACTAAGCGTAACGAGATACCATATCTCATGAACTAATAATCGTAGAGCTTTCAGAAAAATATCTTATTAAGAAAAGTGGCCAATAGAAATCGCTGAAAATAGTTTCTAAGTTCCTTATTCTACCGCCAGGGGATAACTGCTATGGGAATTTAAAAATAGCATTTTTCTAAAACATATGCCAATATAAGTTATCAAATAAATATTACCGTCTCATTGTTACTAAAATTCTGCATCTTTTTTGTAAAATACTTTTCGTTGTAAGACGTGAATGGGGAGGGGAATATTTTCGCAATAAGTTGGCTATAACTTACGTTTGTCTTAACTGAATTTAGTAAACTTGGTCTCATTAGAAAGAAGACGATTTTCTGATTACAATAGAAAAGTAACCCTGATGCAATGATTTTTGCCGTCACCGCCGTAACTTATTAGAAGCAATTACTTTCGAAGTTTCATGGTCAAGCAAGCCATGAAAAATTAAAAAATATTTTAAAACATTTTATGATTCTTTAGTTTTTCAACTTTTCATCCAATTTGTTTTACCAATTTTATTATGATTTAATTAAATTATTTCCTTAAGTTTAGTTAGCTACCTCGCCGTATAAAACATTATCTAGTTAGTCAGGAAACAAATTCGGTAGGATTCCATGATGGAAACAAACAAATTGAAATGTCAATTGAATCAAGCTTGGATAAGTGTGTCATTGTTAGCATTTTATCTTGATTCTTTTTGAATTTTGAGTTGACGATTATTTAGTAGTTAACTTTTGTGATATAACTTTAAAAAATGGCTTATACCAATGCCGAGGCTTACGATATGCTCGCCGTACATTTCCAAAGTTTTGAAAATGCAGTTCTTGCGGAACGTGAATATGCTGTTTAGATATGCTGACGAAGACACCATAGCAGAAATGTGTTTCAGCGGTTGGCGATACGACTAACAAGGAAAGAGCCCCAACCCGAACTCACCGATGTCATTGATTTTTTGATATGTTATAGAACATCAAAAAATAAAAGACACGTATTTTTTTTATCTGCTGTAAAGCACTTT
>JAHWXV010139395.1:0-11069 GCA_024586415.1 Phrixothrix hirtus
TTTAGAATTGCCTTGTTATGTAAAATAATTATTTGGATCTAATTTGCGATCTGTAAACTTGACTGTTTATCCATATTTACCAAAATAATATAAATGTCGCTTGTCATTTTTTAGTTGAAGACTGTTTTTTGAACATCTCACATTGAACAGGGTTTATTTTATTTAACAGGTGCATCAAAGTAATAAGGGTCATAAATAAGAACAATTTTATAACCATACAACATCTGAATTTATACCAACAATGTAATAAATCTTATATGTAGAATTTGAAAATGGTCATGGTTACCAAAAATTCTTAGTATTATGTAAATAAATAACAAATTCTAATTTATTCTTGCCCAAATATTTAACATGTTTATTGCAATTTACATTTTTATATATTCACTCAGTTTTTAGATGTGTCTTATGGTACAAGGTTTTTAACCATCCACCATTTTTTTTTAAGATGGTGAAATAGTCCAAAATCAAGTGATTGAAGGGCATAGTTCATATTTGGAGGAAGATAAAGAACGATAATATTTTTCCCCATTACTTTATGTAATGTATTCTATGTAATATGATTTCTATGTCCATCAAGTAGTACAAGAATAGGTTTTTCTATATGAACAAGTTATTAGGCAAAAACTACAAACTATTTTTTAAATAAAAAATCTTACATCCAACCCAATGAAGTTAATCCATATAAAGCACCAGGTGGTTTATCAACAGCCCAACTGTTTTGTAAATCTCTTGTACCTTTAAAAATTATACAATAAGAATGTATTTTATCAACTACATTACCAAAAAATAATACACTACACCAGAATTTACCACAGTCTCCAGTTCTTTGATAAGATGTTTGGGCACTCTTTGGAACAAAAACCTGAGTCCAAAAGGTTATTTTGCAACCTAGTTTCATTTAGATTTAAAATGTGATTTGGATAGTTTACTAAATTATTTTCTTTAATAACTTTAGTGTATATCTTTAAAAAATCCATTAAAAACAAATTATGTCAAATATTCTTCTCCAGCTGTTGTTAAAATTTCAGATTCTTTTTGTTAATTTGTAATCCCCATCATTTTTCAAGTGCTTTAATAAAATCAACACCAGGTATATCATTTGTAAACAGAGTTTTTCAGTCAATATGTTTAAAGTATGATCTACATGGCTTCAATAGTGTAACCTGCTTGAGCTTTAATGAGAACAGTGAGTCTTCAAGCTCCTTTCTTAGAATAGGAATGTGTTTATTGTGATATTTTTTGCTGCAGCATAAATAGGCTTATCTTCTGCAACAGCTCTTTTAACACCTTCCAAAGTATCATGGTCATACGTTAGAGACTCTTCTTCGCAGATTCAAACCACTGTCATTTGAAAGAGTTACCCAAAGTATCCCACCATTTTTTTTAAAAGTAAAATTTCTGTAAGTTAATACCTAGTAAAATCTGCACCTGGTAATAAAAAGTATAAGTATTAAATATTATTGTCCAAATTTGGCAACACCACAACTACATAGTTTTGAGAAACTTGTTTATATTTCACACTCTCTTGAAAATATTTGTTGAACGATCCGGAAAAAAGAAACTAGATATTTAACTTGCTTATAAGCAAATTTTAGGCCTATGTACTCAGTAAATGTGCAAATAAATGGTTGTAATCCGAAATTGTTTTTAACATGCATGACAAAATTAAAAACAAAATGTTTTACCTATACCAAGTTTCCTAGGTTACCCAAATTACACAGCTTTTATAATTAAATAGCAAAACATATGTCGACTACTATTTATGATTTAATCTGTGAAAAATATGATAGTTGATTTTTGTCTACTACCATGGCGTTAATATCAAATGTAAGCAAATTTTAAAAAAATTTTAAAATATGTTGAACAAATAATTTTTTGTGGATAATCACAAAGTTTTTCTTATCAAAACGTACCAATCCAACAATTGAAGCGACAGCTGTAACAACGTTGTAAGTAACATTTTGAAGAAATACAGAATTTTCACGAAACAACTTAATGTATCATATTTTGAAGGAATTCTGGGTTATCTCAGTTGCTATTGAAGATAGAATTATGCTGTTCTACTTTTTTAAAATAAATTCATTGCCACAAACTAAATTTTAATATTTTGATCATTTTTGAAATATTCTTGAATTTTATAAATTCCCACATTTTTAATAGCCCTTATGGGATTGACACCATAAATGTTTTAAATTATTTAATAATAGTACTAGTTGTATATTTTTATGTCGAATCCAGTAGCGTCCAAAAAATTTTTTGGAGACATTGTTTTTGAAATGTATTTATCAATTTAGATAATATTTAATAGCAGTTTTAAAATTCTAACCCAATCCGTTGACTTGATGTGATGGTAGTACACCATGCTAGTATTCTTAAAGACGTAGCATTTCAATATCAAAAAATAGTTAAGTATAAATGCTTTATTAACTACAATTAAATTAAATTAATCAATACAATTATATTAAAAATACAGTATATAATAAAAGAACAAATTTTAATTAAAGAAGTTGTTCAAATTGGTGTCCATTTTGTTTTAGACACAAACAGCATCTTTTTTAATATTCTCAATTAAATTCAATAAAAAAATAGGATGCAAATGTAATTCTTGAAATGCTACATGAGTAGCATTAGTTAAGCTTTCTAGTTTTTTATATATTCTACTCTTGATAAAACTCCACAAAACGAAATCTAAAATTTTCGTATCAGAAGATCTTATTGACCATTGAATAGGTCTTATGAGTGCCTAACCAACAATTTGCAAAGATACTATTTAAATATTATATTACATTGTAGGAAATAAATGTGCTGGAAAAAGGCTAGGGGTACATCATCCAGCAGGATATTCTGTATTATGGCTAAATAGCATGAGCCTGTTAAATTTTCATTAAATATGTAATATCTGACTTTCACTGAGAACAGAACAAGCAATATTAAATTCAAAGTATCCCTAGTGTTGCCTTTCAATGATTACATACCTATTTATGTTTGACCAGTATCTTGTATTACTTCTATTAAATATCCCAGCCTTATTTGTTCTTATTTCAAACAATCTTTTGTCCAAATTGTGCTCCTCCTTTTATATTATTCAAATACCATTGGCATTCATCACACTGGATCTTCCGCATTTAAGTGTTGGGTCGTTCGTAATTTATATATATTTTGTTTTTTTAAGATTTTACCAATTCTGCTTTTAGATACTCCCATTTGCTTTTCACTTTCGCAACAAGATGTTTTGGAGTTTACCCCGACACTTGCCAAAATATTAATTTTTTCATTTGCTAAATTAGGCTTTTTGTAAGTTTCCGTTTTATAAAGCACCTGAAGTTAATTATATCGTTTTATAGCTTTTTAAATGTTTTTTATTTGATTGTTGCCTATCCAGATATCTATTAAAAGTAAGAATGGAACAACAAGAAAAATAAAAGGCCTACAAAAGGACAAGCTTTCCAAATACAATTCAATAAGGTTATTAGAATTTTTGTTTGCTTGAATGTATGCAACGGCATATTCAATTTTTCACTATTTGTGTAATTAGTATTATTCGACATATTCTAATAATAATTAAAATGTAATTTTAAAAATTATATTAAGTAATTATAAGAAAGACACACCAATCTAATGAAAAATATTGACAACAGATATGAAGCAATAGCTAACAATTGTTAGAGAGTAAACATTTTTTGTTTTCATAAGTTACTAGCTCTTTTTTTAAACAAAAGGTATGCTAAATAAACAAACCTTGATTTCTCGATCATTTTTGAAAATAAGTATGATAAACTACATATTTTTAAGATGCCCAAAAAATGATCTTTTTAATGAAGCCATAGCCAACTAGGGCTCTCATTTAAAAAAAAACAATTTTTTGAGTATACCATTGAATTCAACATAAAAATATACATTTAGTACCATTATTAAATAATTTAAAACATTTACAACGTCGATTCCATAAGGGCAATTAAAAATGTAGGAATTTACAAAATTCAAGAATATTTTGAAAATGATACGATGTATCAAAATTTAGTTTACAACAAATTTGTTTCAAAAAAATAGAACAGGATCGTGAAAACCGCATAATTCTATCTTCAGTAATAATCAAGATAACCTGGAATTCCATAGCAAATGGAACACCATGTACATATACGTTATTTGTAGAAATTCTACATTTCTTAAAAATGTTATTTACAACATTGTTACAGCCGTCCCTTCAATTATAAGGTTGAATATAAGAGAAAAAGGACTTTCAAAATTGAATTATACAGGGTGTTTTAGATAATATGACATTCCTCCTCAGTTCAATTCAATTTACTGTAAATTTATTGGAGAATTGGAAAAAATGGAAGCAACGTTTTGAAATTTAGTTATAGCCAGTGAATTAAATAAAAAAATCCGAAAAAATTCAATGTGCACAATTAGTGTTCTAATTAGGAGAAGAATCAATTCAAACTTTAACTTGACAAAATAGGAATTATAAAAAATAAATTTGAGACATACTTTGTATCCAAGAAATTTTTTACATTGAGACAGTTAAATGAATCAACAGAACATTTTGTTATAGAACTTAAAAATCAAGCAAATCAATCTGAATTGGGAGAATTAAAAGACAAATTAATCAAGACAAGTACATTACTGGAATCTAGGATGAAGTGGAATGCGAGAAATTGTTACAGAACAAAAATATTACATTAGAAAAGGCTACATTTTAACAGAAAGTTCAAGACAGCAATTGAAAGACATTCAATCCACAAATTCAAGGTCAACAGCCCAGGTTAAAGTTGAAGCTATAAACTGAAAATCATCTATATCATTAGGACAGGTAAAAAGATCCAACACTTTTCTTCAAGGTAATAAATCTCAATTTAACAATAAAATGACTGTTAAACAAATTAAGAAATGTACAAAATGTGGTCATGATCATTTAATAAATAAATGTCCAGTATTTGGCAAAATTTGCAATTTTTGCCATAAATTAAATCATTTTGCAAATGCTTTCAATAAAAACAAATTTAATAAAAATGGCAAAAAATAAATGAAATAGATTGTAACAACATTGAAGATTTAGTTAATAGTGTTAGTAATTCTGTTGTAGAATACATTTCAATCGATAGCATTAGAAATAATTTAAATAACCCTAGTCTTGTTAATGTTCTAATACACAATAAATTATATAAATGTAAAATTCATACTGGTGTTAAGGCAGACATAATTTCATTAAAACAATTAATTGAAATATGTTTTAATAGACATAATATAATAAATATAAATGATACATTATTCGCATTTACAGGTCAAAAGATTGGTAAATGCGAATTATTTATACAATTTAACCCTTTGAGTGCCAACATGATTTTTAGAGAATTAACTAAAAATGCCACACTGCTAGAGGAACATTGAAATTTAAAAATATATTTCATTTTTCGAAGCAGTTTATTTACCAAAAGTATTTCAAAAACAAAACATTAATGTTATAATTTTAATAAATATTATAATTTCAACATAAGTGAAAAATAAAGTGTAATTCTTTTACATACAGTCCATATCTTATGAACATTTATGTTGTCCAATACATAATCCATGAAGCCCCTTTTTGCACTTGGAACAAATAAGGTTTGATTTTTTACTGGTCCCCCATCTTTATTACTACAAACAATACATCTTCTTAAATTGCGACCTGGTAATTTCTGTAAACCTAAACCGATACCTTTGGAAAAAATCTTACTAGTTGCTACAGGATTCCCCTTTTCTGCCAACCAGTCTTGTTCTATACTCTATATTATTGACGATGTGAACTTGAGACGTGACATTACTCTACCATTGGTATTTTTTTTGTAGTTGATATAAGCATTTAGCACCATCCTTCCCAAAATGTAAAATACAACTTTCTTCCAGTATTTCACTGTTCTCCTTTCATCAAGATATGTATACAACATCATGTCAGACCCCTCAACTCCATCCATGAATTTGTTATAATCTATGATTATTGAAGGTTTCGTTTTTTGAATTTCCTGCACTCTGCACTTTTTTGTAAATATTATAGTCTCAACAATAGCCTTAGTCGATATAAGTAACATTGGATATTTTTTTGATTTCTTCTTTTGATATCCACACAAAAGAACTTCTATATTTCTGAAATATTTGGCTTGTCCAGTATTCATTGATTTTATATTGTTTAGAAGGTCCTTTCTATCTCTTCTTATTGTCCCCATTAAATGGTTATACAAATATTTTGCCAAACTTGTATTGGTAAAGAAATTATCCATAAATATGTGAAAACCCTTATTCAGGTAGTTATCCATATTTAGCAGTTTTGTCACCACTACATGACCAAGGCCATACTTTTTTATTTCTGCTTTGTCAATATTTGATTTAGGCCCTCGATAACAGAAAAAACCTAAACAGTAATTTACCACTGAATCACACAACATCCAAAATTTTATTCCCCATTTATGGTGCTTTTTATTAGGTAAATATTGGGTTAGTTCTGTATTACATTGAGTTCCGATGAAAGATTCATCAACACTAAGTTCCTGTAAACAAATCATATATGAAAACATAACCCCACACATAGATCATATTCCTTATCCTATAATTTTACAGTTATAAGAGATGAATTTAGTATATAAACTGCATTTATAAGCAGGATAATTTAGAATAATGTTTGTTCTCATACAAGCCTTGCCTTTATAATATTCCTTCCAATCCATAAACATTTTGTCATCCACCATTAAGAAGTGCTGTCAGAGAATAAGCTTATGAACGTTTTTCTAAGTCGACATCTCTTCAGAATCTTCTGACCCTAGTGTGATCCTCCGGGTTACAACAGGGTTTTGCCCCTCCCCCCGATCCGAGTTTCATTATAAACAATGGGATATGAGCGTTTTTCAATCGCCATTAGTTATTACCAGAACAATCGGCAAAGTTGGTGTGTGTTTGCTATTGAACGTTTTCCATTTTACACATTCATACATAATTGTACCCTTGGAAGTAGTATGAAAAAGTCTTTGAACGTTTTTCAATTCCTTTTTCTACGCTACGACATAGAATTAACTACCTACTTCATGAATATTAATTTAAATTACCTAGTGCTAACCCCATATATCCTTAATGCCATCCAATATAAATTGCATGACACATATGATAGTACACTGGGTTTGCATGTCAAAGTATTGTACATAGTTGTAAATATATGTATAAAATTGCATGTTTGTTTATTTAACCTAGGATTTTCCTAGTTATACAGGCAGAAATAAAACATAGAATTAGTAGTATATACAGCTACACTCGAAAGTAACCATACAACGCCATTGAATATTTGCCTTCTTATTAACAATGAGTATGTTCGAATCCACCCATAAACCTCCGACTGAAAATAAGCTAGCTAAAGGCCAATTGGACTAGAAATTAGTTCAACGCAAACTTATCTTATACCAACCGTAAGTCATAAAGGTTAGAACTTGAATTATTCAACATAAAGCAAATAATTAACCAAAAGGTTGTTACAAGAAAGAAATGGTGCCCAACGTGGAGTGGAATTTCAGATTTGCATGCTCAACCAATGGCTGAAATTTTGCACATGGATCATAATTTTTATGATCTGGCGGAAACCTATTTGTGTTGTCTACCAAATAAAAAAACTTTAGAATAAGCTGAAAACAGTTTCTTGAAAATATCTTTCCGAACCAAGGAATATGTTTTGAATTTTTAGCCCAGTATAAAAATATATTTGGTCTTCAAGTTATACCCATTTCCAATAATACAGCAACAAATGCCTTCATTTCCATAATTGTTACAGGTTTCCATTTTTGGGCCCTTGCTTGAGGTGACATTATTTGATGTGAATTCAAGAAATCCGTCGAATATCTGGTGGTTTCATTTACAATAAACAACCATATGCCATGTGTAAAAAATAAATTGAAATACTCAATTGGTTTTGAGTCTGAAGGTGGTGCATGTTTTGGTCCAGACTTTTCACAAAAAACATGGGAAGGCCGTGTTGCAGTGTCTTTATTTACTTCTAATTCTGAATAATTAGGAATGTCGGCATAGCCAATTTCACTGTCACTCTATTCATTATTTTCTGAACTGTCACTAATTATAGACGGTCTTTTTTGCGTGGATTTATAACATCGCTGTTGTCATTTTTAGCTTCTGAAACTTCCATATTTTCTTTTTCATAATCCGATTCAATGTAGTCGTCATCATCCGCAATGCTTTTTGCATATTTGAGTAATTCATCATTGTAAAATTCTCTGCTAGTCAAAGCCATAACGTAATTTTTATAAGGCCTAGAAATATTTTTTTATACAAGAATGAAAATATAAAAAATATAAATAAAAATATTTTACAATATTATGGCACGAATAAATAAATTACACAATTTGCAATAATCACCTTGAAATATTATTGCGTGTCTTCCACTGGCGGAAACTGAACTGTTCTCAACATAAAGATATGTTTTTTCTAACAAGTCAGCAACTGCATTTTGCGATTATTGCGTTTACGCACTAACCAGCCGCGGAGAGTGGGGGACCCCCCACTCTCTAATTCCAATTCCAAAAACAATAAACAAGAATCGACAAGTATGAAATAGAGATCGTATTAGTTCATGCGAGAGCAAAAGCACTATCGTGCTCTTGGCATTTTCAGCCAGTGTATTGAGGAACACGATCACGCTCCTTGGCACTCAAAGGGTTAATAAAAAATCTTATAAAGTAGAATTTTATACAGAAAAAGGTACACATGAAATAATAATTGGTATTCAAACAAGCTTACAATTAGGAATCATTATTTTTAATCTGATTTATATAGACACTTAATAAATAATTACAAAGGTATTTTCCAGGGCATTGGTAAATTAAGTAAACTATATCACAGTGATATTGAAAAGGACGCAAAAGGGGTAATAAATCCAATCAAAAACATTTTGTTTGCTCTATATATGCAATTCAAAAAATGTTTAAAGGAATTGATGAAAGCACAAATAATTGAAAGAAGTGAAGGGAGTGTAAAATGGCTTAATTCATGGTTAAAAAGCAGATGTATCCTTGAGAATCTGTTTAGATCCAAGAAACTTAAAGTAATTGTAAATCATACTTATAAATTAACCAAATACTGATGAAATAATCTCAAAATTGAAAGGTTCTAAATATTGCTCTGGATAGTTCAAATGGTTTTTGGTCAATTCTGTTAGATGATGAATCTAGTAAATTATGCACATTTGGTACCCCATTTGGTAAATTTAAATTTTTAAGAATACCATTTGGAATTAAAATAGCAAGTGAAGTGTTTCGGGAATATTATAACGATATATTTGCTATGAAAGGCATAGAAATCTATGTGGATGATATCCTTATTTATGGAAGAACTCGAAAAGAACACGATGAACGATTAGAACAAGTATTCAAGTGAGCAGAGGAGAACAATATCAAATCTATTATAAAAAAATGTAAATTAAGTGTAAATGAGATAATTTATCTAGGATATGAAATTTTTATTGATAACGAAAAAATCAAAGTGACAAAAGACATGGCAAGTCCTAAAAATAAAAAAGATGTGCAAAGGTCTTTAGGTCTAGTAACTTATTTAGGTTGTTTTATTAAAAATTTTTCAGAGAATGATGTTAAAACAGGAAAATATTTGTATGTGCTTGAGTGTGTCAGTGCATTACGTATACTTCCTAGTAGTCGCGGCACGGGCAACTATCTGCTGGCTTGCAGAGTAACCTGTTTATGATAGGGAGTTAGTCTGTATAGAATAATGTTAGGCATGCCTGGGGTAATGCTGGGATTGTGGCTGTGCTTGTAGGACGTAGGCTAAATAGTCAATACTGACTGGTATGCTACATTGACGTAGGGTACGATCTAGGCTATCAACCAGGTTTATCTTTAAAAATACTGCTAAAAGAACCAAAGAAAAGCCTCAGACAATCAAAGCCATGGTGTGCGACTGAGATTGTACAAAATTGGTCCACCTTGGAATAAACGCGAGAACATGGAATGGAAGTGGGAACGTGGAATGTAAGAGGGATGTATGGAGAGGAACACGAGATTTTTAGTGAAATGAGAGAGAGAAGACTAGATGTGTTGTGTGTGAGTGAAACCAAGTGTAAAGGGAAAGAAGTCATAGAGATGGATGAGGGAACCGTAGGTATCTAGTCTGGAGTAGAGTTGGACGCATGGTTCAAAGGGAATGGGATTGATTTTGAGTGAATTTGCTAAATAACATGTAAGGGAGTATGAATTGCTGTCTCCCCATCTACTCTGGGTTCGAATGAAGATAGGCATCAGGAAAGTAATGGTTGTAGTGTGCTATGCTCCAGTGAATGGTGATAACCAAGATGAATGTGAAACCTTTTGGACAGAGTTGGAAGGGGTACTTAACGCAGGTTACATGAATGATAGGAGTGATTTTATTGGGTGACTTGAATGGATGGGTGGAAGTAAGAAGAGAAAACATAGATGGTGTAATTGGCCCTTACGGCAATCCTAGAATGAATAAGAATGGGGAAGCGTTAGTTGAGATATGCTTAGAAAAGGGCATGTTTGTATCGAATACGTGGTTTAAACATAAGTATATCCATTTGTATATGTGGCAAAGAGAATAGTCTAGAAGCATAATTGATTTAATCATTTATGATAAGAGGTTACGTAAATTGGCAAAAGACATACAAGTGATGAGAGGTTCTGAATGTGGGACATCATTTTCTGGTAGAAAGTAGGTATATAAGAAGAAGGCAGTTGTAAAAAAGACTAGAGTGAAAGTGGAAAGATTGCAGGATGAGAATGTGAGAGAGGAATATGTACAAAACTTGGAGAAAAGAATGTTAGAAGAATCTAAATGGAAGTATGAAATTGAAAAAGGTGGCATCAAATGTGCATGGAAGAGGTTGAAAGGCATCGTGATAGAGTGTGCAAGTAAATTATGCGGAGTGAGTACAATTGGAAAGTCAAAAAAGAACGCATGGTGGAATGATGCTGTGAAAGATGCAGTAAAGGAAAAAAAAGAAATAAATATATATATATATATATATATATATATATATATATATATATATATATATATATATATATATA
>JAHWXV010139410.1:0-11019 GCA_024586415.1 Phrixothrix hirtus
TTGAATATTCATAACCACTTCTTCTGTCAAAATTGTCGGTCTCCCAGTTGGTTTTCCTTTGCAAATACAATGTTTAGTTTCAAATTGTTTAATTAAAACATATTTGTGATGTTTAAAAACATCATATTCAAAATTCACATCAGAATATTGTTGAATCAATTGTTCGATGCAAGATTGCAAAGAGTAAACCCAAGTTCCATCTGCATTACGGTTTTCACTTCGAAAGTGTGCCATTAAAATGAAAGCATCCTGTTCTTGGGTAAATGACATTTTTACTGTAATAAAAATAACCGGTAACTTAAGTTTTGTTTAATAAATAACAAACTTACGTATTTACAAGAATTTTGTAGATATATTTTAGTTTTGAAAAAAACTGATTTATTTAATAATGTTATTTTAAAAGCTTAGAAAACAGACTACAAATATGTTTAGTTACATTTCTAGTTTCTCAACGTGACAACTTTGGTTAATTTCAGCTTTGCAATACAAATATTCCTAAATTTAAAAAAGTTACTGATGACGTGGGGTTCGGGATTAAATGAAAGCACAACACTAATGTGTATTATGTATTAACTTATCACAGATTCCTAAACAGCTTATTTAAAACTTTTAAAATTCTAGTTTTCCTAAATTAAAGAGATTTAAGTTTTTTATTAATGCAAAGAATAACATGCGATCATTTACATTTCAGTTCCCATTAGGCTATGAAATTTTTCCATAGAGCGTAGCGTAGCCAATACATAACCTGCAAATTATATGTTAACAAATTTGGTGCGAAGAACTTTATTATTAAGTTAAAATAAGAAATTTATTTAAAACATTTATAATAAATCTACAAAATGATGACCACTGCATTCAATGCATTTGTGAACTCTTCATTTTACATTTTTGAAAACGTTCTGTAAAATATGAAAAATTCAAACCGTCAATTTGACAGATAATTATTACTGAGAATGGATTAAGCTAAGACATGAATAGCCCATTGGAAACTGAAATTTAAATGATCGCACAGTATGTGGTTTAATTTTCTACAACTATTTCAAAAGAATCCTGTATAAAACTATAGTGATGAATATCTGTTTTTGTTTATCAATAAAAAAAAGTTTAGGGATTAATGTTTTCATGTATTGCAAAATAAGCCACAGCCTTCATGTATAGAAAAAGTAAAAGTTCTAAGATAAAGGTTAAAATAAAGGACAATAAGTGAGCAAACATATTTACTTGCATATGATGCATTTACTGTCTAATAAAACTAAAAGTTCTATTTAAAAAACAAAAGGTATCTCTCACAGTTTTCACTGTATATGGGGTAATTTTTTGGGAAATGGAAATATCCTGACCTCATTTAAAACTTAAAACCTTTGTTTAAAAATTAGTTTTCAAAAATAATGTGTTTTCTGGTTATTTACACTACAATAGAATGACTTACCTGTATATAACAGTTTTTGGTTTTTTCTTCTTGAATATAAACTGCATGTCTTACAAGGAAAGTATCCCTGTTGTCAGAAATCACTTTAAATGAAATTTTACACACATATAAAATATGGAAAAATAATATAAACCCATTTTTTATGTGGAAAAGTCACTTACAGAGTGAAAATGACTCTCAAAGTTGGGATAAAAATTCATTTTTGTTTATTATTTTGAAAACCAAAGCAGATAAAGAAAACATTTCAATTCATGCTACCCTTTATTTTTAGAGTTTTCGATTTATGTAAGTATATATCAATAGAATGGCAGATCTTGAGGGGTTAAATATAAAATTTACAACAAAATTCAGGATAAAATTTTCAATAGGGGATGCATTTTTCATCCAATCAAAAATTTAGTATTATTTTTGTAAGCTGCATTACATTTACATGTTTTTACAGGAAATCGCAACTTTAAGAATCAAACAATAAAGGCAATATACATTTATTTAAAAAATTCTTACATTATATTATAAATTAAATGGCGTGGTGCTATTGTGTGTGATAATTTGATGGGATCTTACATGAGATATTGTATTTTTACATTTAAATATATATATATATATAAAGCAATTCCAACTTGCATTATCTTTCAAAGTTGTAAGTTCTTTTTAGAACAAACTAAAAGCAGCTTCAACATGTTCCCATACTAAAAAATCTGGTCTAACACAGGTTTTTCTCTTATATATTATAGATATGCAAATAATGTCTACAAATGATTAACATATTACTTACATTTATTTTGGGAATGATAATCAGAACAGTTATCCATCCAAGTTACTGGATACGTGAAACATTACTTAACTTTGGAGATTTTCAGCAATAACTCACTTCAACACATTTCTAAAGAGAAACTGAAGTGTTTACATAAAAGGGCATCAAAGACATAAGAACCATAGTAAGTTTTAAAAAAATTGTCAGAGACATTTTCAAGAAAATTGCAAAAAACTTAAACATCATTAAGATAAACTGCTACTTCAGGTCATTAAATTTAAACTAAATTCTTACCGACGTATTTCAGGAAAAGCTAATAAACTTAAACACAAAATTTTATTTTTCTTTGATGTTAGTTTTTGAGATATACTGTTCACAATTATTACTATAAGTACTTCCGGATACTCGATTGTCAAAAATTTGTTAGAGACCGCTTGGTTCACATAAAACGAAATTAAATAGTTAAGAAATATACTAAGTTTAACAAAAATTAATAGAGCTGACTTTAAAAAAATCACAAAAAACTAAAAATTTAGTAAATATCTAAAAATAACAGAAATAAAGTGGTACTTCTGATTCTTCGATTTTAACCAAATAATTCTTGATTTTGCATACAAGGGTAGCTATTATGATCTCAAATATAAATTTTCATTTGGCTAGGACTTTTAGTTTCATAGTTATTTTACTCAGAGTTAATGAAAATGGTACTTTCGGTAACGCGATTTACAGAAATTTTTTGAAAAACTGCTTAGATTATATGAAAGACCATTAAATAGTTAAAAAATACAATAAATTTTAAAAAAATAGACGATTTCGAAAAAATCGTGAAAAATCAAAAAATGACAAGAGTAATAAAGTGGTACTTCTAGTTATCCGATTTTAATCAAATTGTTGTGGTTACATGTGCGAGAGACTACAAACTTAAAAAAGAAGTTTTGTTTATCTAGGACTTTTAGTTTTCAAGATATCCTGTTCACACATCCACACACACACACACACACACATAGGCCAATTTCAAAAACATGATTTTCGGACTCAGGGGACTCAAAAATATGTGTTTCCGCTAAAATTTTGGCATCGAAAATTTTGGATGAAAATAATACTTTCTCTTTTACTTATATTTCATATAGGGTATAAGAAAGTAAAAAAGAACAGAAAACATAATATGAATGAGAAGGATATAATGGAAAATGATTGAAATATAGTTGGAAAGAAAAAATATAGAGCAACCAATAAGTTGTAAAACACCACTCCAGCTGCTCATCTTGAATTCAAGCATAATAATTGTTGAAAATTTAATAAAACAACAATGATCTGGTTCTTTGTTAGAAAACCTGAAGATATACATACTTAGCATTACAATCCTAAGATTCAAAATTAATTTGTAATATAAAACAAATCCCAACAAATGACAAAAATGAGTTAATTTAAAAACACATTGTTACAATTTCATGGTAGGTTCAGAGTTCTTAAATTATACCACATCAGATTAATACAATATAGCCCAGGTTGTTTGTACAAAAACTGATGTACATAACTAGCACATTCTAAAATTTTTGCCAAAAATAATATGTTCAGCTTTTAAAATCTGATAAAATTGTTATTTGTTTATGACATTTTTTATATAGGAATGTAATTATTGTTACAATTGCTGGGCAAAAATTCTTCTTTAGTACTTTAACAAGTTTAGTCCAGGTGTTAATATTATTTTTGATTAAACAGTACCAAACTAGACCTTTATCAATGATAATTACACTTTTATCTAAAAATTTCATAAACAAATGATGATTTTGTTAGTTGTAATCTACTCAAAAAAGGAGCACAGGAATGTCAAAACCCAAAGACCATATCTCTGCTTCTTATATGACAAATCCCCAAATCACAATGAAAATAGGACACCCTATACAAATTTCATCTTAGTACCTGTAAAAAATATCTTTTGAGGTATACATTTGAATTTAAAGTTTAGTAATTTGCTTTGTAAAATATTTTGCTGTTCTATAAATAAATATTATCAGGGTTCCCCTTTCCAGGACATAAAATTCCCTGACTTTTCCAGGTTTTCCCTAACTTTTACCATCTTTTTACGGGTACTCTTTTGAGGTTATTAACACTAATCAATGGTTACTTTATAGAGATCTGGTATAACAGGAGATAGATAGCTCACAAAAGTGAACCTGGTTCCTCAGGGAAATTGAAGAGTTCTTGCCATTTATTCTTTATGTTGACCGATATGGACTGTAACAGTCTTTAGAGCCCAGCGAAGGAAACCTATAAAAAAACTCTAATCTAAACTAACTGCTAATTTTAATGTGTTCATAAAGCGGTTGCTATTTCATCAAGTTCTAATTCACAATGAATGTAAGTGTAAGACTGTTGTAAAAACTGCAGTAACAAATACAAATACTTGATTTAAATCGGTCTCAATCGTTTTTAAAATAATCACTAAAAGTATTTTTAACACTTGTGCATTAAATTTCATATTTTTATATAAATATTATGATAATTTTGAATATAAAATGATAATCAAGCTATTATTACTCTCCACCATCTATGTTTTACGTTCATTGTGAATAAGCTGTAAGCAGAAAAATTTATCGTTTATTTCTGTCTACGTATTTATTTGTGTTTCATTAGTTAAATAAATTAAGCTATGAGATTAGATACTTTAACTATCATTTTACCAGAATGACAGTAATTTCTAAACCATTTATGCTATTTATCAACCGTACACACAAATAATTTAAATTCTGATGAATGCAACCAACCAATAACTAATAAAAACAAGCAGCTAGAAGAAGCCATCCCATAATTCACACAATATGTTTGATCCTTTTCAAACATTTTATTCCTTATGCAAAGGGATTATAAAAATTATTTGGTGTATTTTATAAATGAAGTTTTTTCCAGAACTATTATAGAATTCCATAACTTTTACAGATTTTTATTAAAATCCCTGACTATTCCATGATTTTTGAGAAGTTCGCAAAATTCCCCGACAATTCCAGGTTTTCCAGGTAAGGGGAAACTCTGATTATTGAAAGCATTTTCTGACATAGAATTTTTTAGCAGTGAACATCTAAATAAAAAATGTCACATTTCCCAGGCAACTCAAAATCATGTGAAGTTGGGTTGCGAGGTTAGCAGTAGTTGATTGTAGAGCTGATTTGGCTTTAAATCTCCCAGACAACTTGTGTGCTAGAAAACGTTTTCTTTAATAAAATTTGTAATGTTCATCATTTTGTAAATTTCAATGGTAGTTTGTGAATTTCAACTACTATGTCTAAGGAAACAACACCAGATTTGTGTCTTTTGTATTAGGCATATAACCTTTACTTTGTATATTATAATAAAAAATTAATATGCAAGCATTTTTATTTATTAATGCCTGTAAGTTTTGGTAATATTTTCATGTTTTTTCTGCAGTCTAAAAACACCGGAATTCGTGCACCACTGTAAGTACACAAAAAACCTACTGTATTTACATTTGTAAAAATTCATTCACCATTTTGTGATCATTCTCTCAGATACTAGAAAAACTCTGTTCCGTACTAACAAGTGAAGCGTATGATGCATTCTTAGAAACATATGATATAGCTTAAAATGGACATGTCGGAAATACGAGGAGTGTTGGTGGAAAGTCACCAGAAGTCGTTTGTATAAAGCCCTCTTAAGATGTTATTTTAAAGGAAGTAAGCAAAGCCAAGGAACTTTTCTTGATCTACTACTACAAGCACATGTTAGACAAACAATTGTTTTATTATAGATATCGAGAAAGTGTGCAAATTGCTGGATAGGCAACTAAACTTATACTTGTAGTAATGAATTTCACTAAATATTTCTATGCATCACACTAAAAGAGGTCCTAAAATTGTTAGTGTTATCTATATCAATTAATTGAACTTTTTATTTTAAAATTATTTCCCCCAGTGTATTGTGTTCAAATATTTTTAATGGAAAATGCTTATACTTGTTTAATAATTAATTTAAAATCACACATCTTTGTATAATGTCAACATATACATGTAATTCATATATTGCGAGTATATTACAATTTGTAAATGTTCTTGCACTTTCATAATTTAAAATATAATAAAACTTAATTTTTTTATTGTAAGATGAATCTACAGTATTAGGTAGACTTTCAGTTGGATTTAATGCGAGAAAATTCCAATTTAATATGATTATAGTGACACATTAACAAAATTTAGCTAGAATGTAATCTCATTGAATTGAAATGAAAAATTTAAAGTTACTTACCTTTACACAATAAACAAGCAGTACAATTCACAAGCACGACACTAATTAAAAATCTAACCTGTATAAATTCCCTAGATTTTTAAAATTTTTACTGCCCCGGAGGCATTCTTTTTTGATGGCATTGTATAAATTACAATAATAAAGGTTTACTACTGTTTGATTCATAATTTTATTTATTTAGTAGCCAAATTATGCTCATTTTAATTTTCAAAATTTATAATACGAATTTGAAAACTTTTATAAGAAAATTTTGTTGTGGTTTAAAAGTAACTAAATTTCAAATTTCTAGTTATATTTGAGACACACTATAAAGGTGAAAGGGTAGAAGCTCCATCTAAAATAACTTTTAATAAAACCACAAAAATACATAAACTTTAGATTAATATTAATTACAACACAAGTTTTTCAAAAAAATTACATTAAACAAGAGATATTTATGCAATTTAAAACTAGTTGAGGGTAGTTTCACTCTCTGATTATACCTCAAGAAGTGAAAAAATATGGTTGTAATTATTATGAAAGGAAAATATTTAAATGTTTGTTCTATTCAAATCAAAAGAATCCTTATTTGCAAAACAGCCAATATGGACTAATACAGATCTGATGTTAAAGGTTAATTTTGCCATCTAAAACTGAGTTACTGCATATTAAAAAAATATCTATTGCTTATTTTTTAATTAACTATAATATCACTAACTTACCATCTTATCGACATTTTATTAAAAACTCGGATTATATTTAAATCTTTAATTTAAAATTTAAAATAAAACAAATTAATGTTTAAATAATCAAATAGTCTACAATATTAAATAAATACCAACATTTCCTACATATGCAGCAATCAACTATTTATAACGTTTTTGGTCCTTATGATTTCTTTTGATAGCTCTGCGTTTTTGGGGTTTTCGATCTTTTGAATAAGATCTTTTTTGCCGTTTGGATTTTGAGTAACTTTGTTTTGTTTCATTATCAGACCTACTATCTGAATTTAAACTTTTTTTAGTCTTAATTTTAAGTTTATTTTTATTTTTCATTTTTTCCATTAAATGTTGCCTAAAATTATTCAATTCATTTTCAAGATGATTTCCTTTCGGCAATTTACGCTTTCCAGTTTCTAAATCATGTCGATAATACATAACTATTATTTCAATTTTTCTTAACAATTCCCGGTTCTCATCAAACAACCTTTTCTCTTTTCTCTTTTTCTTTTCTTCCTTTCTTCCTAATTTCCTTTCCATTTTTAAATCATAAAATTGTTTTGTTGACATTGCCTGAACTTTAACTTTTTGAGGATCAACAACTTCCCATTTTGATGGCACAAAAGCACTTGGTAGTTGAACTTGTTCGCTTATTATTTTTATACTATTACTATACTTTTCTTGTTTTTCTTCTGTAACTAAGTAATTAGCACCATTTATAATTGATCTTCTAATTAAATTTGCCCCATCCAAAGGTTCATCACAGTCAGATTCATACTCATTTTCATTTTCTGAATTAATTCCTAAAAATGTATTTTTCAAATTATATAAATAATCACTTGAAAAAATTTTCCACAAATCCCATGATCTTAAAACATTCAATACTTTTGTTTTAAATGTAATTTTATCAACTAATTTAGTTAAAGATAGATAAGTTTCTCTTAAATGTTGGAAGATATCAACAAGCTGATTTTCAAACTCAGTTTTATAAATTGGAGCATAATATTTTTTCATACTTGAATTATATAATATATCTGACACCAAATATAATCGAGCTACTTTCTTTGGAGCCTTAGTTTCTTTATTCATAAAAGAATCAATCATTATATCTACAATATCTTTAACAGCATCAACATGATCAAGACAAAAAACCATAGCTTCTCCAATTTTTTTTTTGGTTACATTTAAAGTTTGTATTAACTGAATAAATCTAGATTTTTGGGTATCAGATAATACATTTTTATTAATGCGAGCAGGTAAAGTAATTAAAGATTCTGGCATTCCTTTATTATAATTTGGATTAATTGGTGGACTCCAGATTGATCCATTTTGAAACAAACGAAACTCTTTCGTTGACCATTGTTTTTGAGTTTCTCCATGCATTAACGAATATAATTTCCAACGATAATATATATGTTCCGGTTTTCTATTATTAAAGAGAAATTGATATAATGGATTATTTATTTCCCTATTCATTATAATAGCTTCAAAAATAGGGCCTTCACGAATGACAAATTCAATGGTACGATGTAATATCATCAAAATTTTCTTGTCTAGAGGAATTGTAACTTTAACAATTGAATTATATAATAAATTATTCATTTCTTCTTCTGTAGTAGGATTTTCAAAAGGTTGTTTGAATGGTTGTGCATTAAAAGGAAGACCAGTATAAGGGGGTGGAAGTGATAATTTTAAAAGTTCTGGTGGTACATATACAGGAATTTGAGGAAGATCAACAGGTTTTCCCCATTCTATTCTCATACCCTTATAGTTATTTATTGCTAGTAAAGCTCTCTCAGCATCTTTACGGCTCATAAATGCAACAAATCCACAGTTAGTCATTCTATTTTTTTCATCAATTCTTGGCCATAAGATTTTTACACTAGCTAAAGGTCCATAAATTCCAAATAGTTGCATCAAATCTTGTTCATTTATATTTTGATTAATTTGAGCTATAAATAAATTTGTTGTAGTTGGTTCAGTACTGCTTAAAACTCCCCACGAAGAGTGTAAGATTAATTCATCCTTTTGTTTACATTTATTTTCATGCTCAGTATGGCGAAGTTTTAATTCTTCTTTTAAGAGTTCTAAATTGGTTTTCAGTTTTTCTTGCCCTTTTAAACGATTAATTTTGTTTTCCTTCAATAATCTCCCACATTCTATGGCATTTTTTATAACTGTATTTGAATTGTGTTTTAGAAATGGCTGAGGTTTATATATTTGACCTTTTTCAGTTTCGATTTCTTGTCCTGTTTCAGCATTCCGAATTCCAGATTTTACAAATGTTTTATTTGAAGTTACAGGAACATCTTGAAAAGCTTTTATAAATTCTTGAAATGCAAAAGCTATTGCTTTTTGTTCTTCTCGACGCTTCCGTTCTGAATATTTCTTTGACATTTTAAATACTATCTATATAGATGCTAAAATTGAAATTAAAATATATGTTAGTATTAGTATTATTACATACATTATAGAATATTAAGTTTAGTTAGGCGTTTATGATAATTAAACCGCTTCATGCCAATTCAGTACTCCTTCTCTATCTTTCATTACTGGTTCTTATGATACAACAGAAATAAAACATTTCTACTGGTGTGGAATAGTTTAATTATCGTAAATGCCTATAATTATTCAAAATTGTCTAATTTATTTATTAAAATATTGCTAGCCAACTTCATATTAATATTAAAGAATTATTTTATTTGAATATTAATTTTTAAAACTTAGTAGCATTAAAATAAAATAATTGACCAATAAAAGAGGCAATTTTTAAATTTTATACAATTACAAGTAATTTATTTTGAATACAGAAACACTTATTATAAAAAATATACCTTTTAGCTTCGATAATTATGTATTTCATACAGGAAAACAAAACATGTAAAACTAGTATTTCAAGTGATTCAATAAAAAGAAAGTACATAACTGAATAATACCTCTGCATTCTGTAAACCTATTGTTTTAATATCTTACAATGATAAATGAGGAATTTATTACCTATAGATAAATAATATTAGTTATTATCTACATATCATTTCAATTAATATACATTTATTTATTATTTAATGTAAGGTATTCTTTTACACTTAATTTACATTCTTACCTTCTTACTCTTTGCACAATGCACAATATTCTAATTGACTAACTGATTTTTCACTGTAGGTAGACGTTTTATATGAGGTGTAAATATGTACAACAAATGTATTTTCCTAGATAATATAACCAAAGATGTATTTCTCTAAAGCAATGTACCACATTTTTTGATGTTTTTTTTAGGTTATATTTGGCTATATTCAACAAAATATGTATCAAATTATCTTAAAATTCTTATTACTAATAAATGTAAAAATTAATCATTCTAGGTTCTTGAAAATGTGTAAATTTGTCTCGAAATTTAATTCAAATTTAAATATAAAAACCACTAAAAATGGTACCTAAGCAATTATAATAATTCATACAATTCCTTAGAAGTCTTCGGACACCAATCTACTTATCCAATTATCATAATAAATTCCATAGTAAGGCATTTGCAGCATATACATGTATATCATAAGTATGAACAAAGTCTGTCAGCATCTTTGAAGTTGACTGGCGCTGACGGATGACCTTATTTCCTTATATTACCAACAAATGATGCCACCAAAAAGCACCAAATTAAAAACTACGCAAATGTCAGGAAACTATACATATTTAAAATAAAATTGTTAAAGTAAAATTATTATTTGCTCAATTTTAATTTGTACAGGTAAGTAAATGAATATTCAAATTAGGGTCAGTACATGTCAAATCATCCAGCTAAATATTGAAATGCAACCCACGTTCTCAGAATGTAATGAAATTTTTTATGTGTTCTACTTGCCACTCTTATTACTCATACC